>VWPU01007562.1:0-36133 GCA_013398955.1 Callaeas wilsoni
CCCCCCGCCGCCCGCGCCCCCGGGCGCATCTCCGGGGAAGCCGCTGCCGGCGGGCTCTTGTCTTTCTTCCTTCCATCTTTTTTCAGCCTCAAAACTCCTGCCCCCCTCCCGCTCGCCGTCCCCTGCCAAGGCAGCCCGTATTTAATTACCTTAGAGCTGGGGATGAATAAATAATGCTTTACTGAAGAGCTGAATAACGCGCGGGGCCCGTGCGCCCCTTCCTGCCCCTCGCTCTGCCCCGTTCGCCCCGGGGGGGCCCGGCGGGTCGGGCCAGCCCCGTACAGACCGCGGGCAGCGGCGCTGCACCCACCGGCGGCGCTTTAATTAGCCTAATCCTCATTTGCACACCCCCGCTCAAAAGCAATTATTTAAAAAATTAGAAAACAATTAGGCTCCCTAAGCAAAGATAATCTATTGTCAGCAGGGAGGTGAGGACAATGCGGTGAGATAAGGGCAGGGCGCGGGGAGCAGGGGGTGTCTTTATGGCTGTATTTATCTTTGATTAGATAAGTCGAAGCCCGTATTTTAAGCACGCTCCAGAACGCTTTGGATTCAGGAATGAGTTCGTTCCGAGGGTGCTAAGAGCCATCGTGGGGCTCTTTAAAACCTGTTTGTCCTCACTAAGACAGTCGGATTTATTTGACCTACCAAGTCGGATTTATTTGAGTTTACTGCTCCGAGTGAAGAGGAGCCCGCTCCCGGCCGCGGAGCCGCAGGGCTCGGAGCCGGGGCCGGCGGCGCTCCCGCTGCCCGCTCCCTGCCCGCAGCCTCTGCCGGCGCTACGACGTGGGAAAGGCCGATATTTTCCTAAATCCGGATTGTTGTTTTTCCCACGTACTTCGCGTCTCGGGGCTGTTTAAATTAAGCCCCTGCCACCCAGTCTGTACAGCGACCGTACTGTGTCCGCTGGAGTCAGGGCGCTTCCATATCCCATGACCATGTGTCTGGTAATTTTCCCTTGCCATTTTATTTTAGTACTTATGATGTTGCAGATGAAGTCTTAAAGAGCTGCAATGTCCTCCCAGAAGGAATGTCTACTTGGAACAGATCCTTATTGACAAGGCAGCTGTGTGGGGACCGGAACGAAGCCTTAAACCCGGCTCTAAAATCAACTAATACCCTAAAGTCTGGAGCAAGTGCGCAGAATTATAAGGCATGGGCTCGCCCGCGGCCGCGTCCTGGAGGAGCAGCGCCCTGCCCAGCCTGGGGGTGGGTTCCCCCATCCCTCATTTCTATTGTTGTTCAATTTAAATTTTATTTTCTTCTTTCTAGTGAGGGGCTCAGCTCGGGAAGAGCGCGGACCTGAAGGTTTGTAACTTTTGGATGACGAGGAGAGAAACGCAACGCGGGACTGGGGGAGCCCCTGGGCAATGTAACGAGAGCGGGCTTCTCTCGCCCTCACAGTTCTCCTCTTTTCTTGTTGTTCTCTTTTTCTTTTTTTTCCCTCCTGCAAAAGGCCGACCAAAACAAGCACCGTTCTTGCTGGGAATAAGCAAATTATCCCAACGCGGCCGGCGGAAGAGCTGACAGACACCGGCGAGGGCTGAGCGGAGGCTTCCTCGCGATTCTTGAGCAGGACTTTATTCTTCCGTCTTATCAAAATTCACATAAGGAGGGGACAGACCCGGGGTCTACCTGGGAGTTGCTGCAGACAAGGATCGCTGAGCATCAATGTTCATTAAGCCTCTGGGGTCTGTTTTCTTGAAAATTGGGAACCTTTCATTTTAAACCACGGAAAGAGGCAAATGTGTTTCCAGAACACCCCATCCCGCTTATCCCTTGAAAAATCACAAAAACAACCACAGAAAAGAGAGTTTCGAGCCGCTCAAAAAATAAAAATATAAACAAGGCAGATGCAAATAAGCAAAAAGCTACCGAGCAACACAACGGCGCGGAGCTGCCGCCGGCCCCTCTCGGTCCTTCCTTTGCCGGCAGAGCAGGAGCAGCCGGCAGCATCACCCCGGCAGCATCACCCCGCTCCCCGCCCGGCCGGGGCTCCCCGGGGCTGTCCCCCGCCTCCGGGGCCTGGCCCCTCCGCGCCCGCGGAGAGGCGGCGGCAGAACGAGGGGGCCTCCGCTCCTCGCCCCCATTGCCTGGGCACCCATCGGCTCTGTTCGTGCGGGAAATTCATTTTTTTCCTTATTTATTCGATGTATTTGTACAACGCAGGGCGGAGATGGAGATGGACCCCACGCAACGCGCTGCGGGTTTTTCCTCGATTTCGCCAGAAAATCAAAACAAAACAGAAAAAATGTAAACCAAATACATCCCCCATCTCCTTCCGAGCTTAGAAATAAAGCTCTTCCCCAAGCAAAAGTAAAATTAAATTTTTTTTCTTAAATGTGAGGGTCTGGAGGAAACAAACAGCGCAACAAAATAAAACCAGCAGCGGTTTTTTGGGAGCCGCTTCTCGTCAGGATGAGAACCGGGGCTGGAGGCTGGGAGCCGGCGGGGCAGAAACACAACGCTGCCTCTCGCCGAACATTTCGAAGGCGAAATCCAAAACCGACCCATTAAGTCAATGAGGTTTGTGTTGTGGAGGCTCCTTTCCCATCCACTTGCTGTTCTGAAAAATAGATCGCATTTCGTTATCTCGAGTGAGGATCTGCAACGTGATACCGGATCCGCGCCGCCTTCCCTGCCGAATGCGAGGCGCAGGGAGACAGCCAGCTTCCCGGCTTATTCCCCAACAATAAAGGATTTGTATTTTCTTTCTCCCCCTCTCTGCCCCCCTCCTTTATTATTCTATTTTTTAATGAGGAAGAACAAACCCCTCTCCATATGCACCGCTCTTCTCTTGCAGGAGCCTCTGGCCCGGCTCGCCTGCAAACCGGTGCGACCTTTAATTACTTGTTAGTAAATTGCCCTCCCGACACCTGTAAAAACAAAGCCGGTGTCCGCGGGGCGGGGGCCGTGTCCCTGCCCGGGCCCCGCGCCCCGGGGGTGCCCGGCGAGGGGGTCCCCCCGCACCCAGCGGGGTCAGGCCGGGCCGGGGCTGCCGGAGGAGGGCCGGGCCGGGATGGTGAGGCAGGATAAGGATGAGGATAAGGCCTTCCCGATGTGGCCGATCCCCAGGGCACAAAGGGCTCTTTCTTCGCTCACTTACCGGGACATTTTTCAAAGGATTAGAGGTGATCACGCGTTGGTTTTTTCTCTCCGAGGGCCGATACGTCTTTCTGTCCCTGTCCCCCCCCTCCACCCTTATTTCTTCCTGCTTTTGCCACGGGACCCCCAGATCCCATCCCGTCCCCCGTCCCCCCCCCCAAAGTACCTCCTGGATGCTGATTCTTTTAAGCTACGAAGAATTTCCTTTTGGGAGGTGAAACCCTCCAGCTCCTCCTGTTCAGAGGAAAGTGCTAGTGATGGTAATACGGGGTGACACTAAATAAACAGTTAAAGCAGGGCTGGAAAGATGGAGTTAATTATCCAGTGAGCTACATTTAAACCGAGACCAGGAGGGGCTGATTTGTTTTGGCGCAGGGAACTGAGAGGGAGACGAGCCACCGACGTCTCCTTGCTCCTCTTTGGTGGCTCTTTAACTTGTCCTTGCTGTCGCCAGCCTGCGAACCGGCGTCCTTTGGCCCGGATGGGGGAGCCCCCGGCTGGGACCCCCGAACCGCGGCCCGCCCGTCCCCGTGGCAGCAGCGCTGGGAGTCTCTGTGCGAGCCGTGCATGGGAGCGGGAGATTTCAGGGGGTCCAGAGGTGATTTTTTCCATGTTTGTTTGCTTTTTTTCCCCAGAAGTTAGATAAATTCTCGTCCATGCGGCTCTCCTGTTCCTGTGCTCTCAGGTAAGCCCGCATCCGAGCAGCAGCCCCGCGATGTGCTTTTGTTTTTTAAATTTCACCTCCTGCTTCTTCCCTCTTTTCCTCCGTTTTTTCCTCTCCCTTTTTTTCCTTTTTTTTTTTTCCTTTGAGAAGTCTGATATTAATAATCCCCGTATGCCCCGCTTTCCGGGTCATTACGGTACTGCTGGTCTCTAATCAATCCTAATGCGATGGCAATTGGAGTCTCTGATGAATGCATCTCAGGTTTCTTGTAATGGCTCTACCACATTTTCCTGGACCTCCTTCTTTAACCTGAGATGCCAGGGGGACGTCTCCGTTCTCAGCTGCTGATTACTTCAAGATGTTTGGGCTGGTGTGGGGAGAGAGGGAGCGAGCGAGGCAGCCTGCCCCTGAATAATCTGGAACTGAATTGGATGAGCCATTTCCTAAATCAAAGGACAACGGCGGGGTTTAACTCCTTTTCTGCACGGAAGCCTGCCGGCTCGCCTTCCAGCCGGCGCTGGCTGCGCCGCCTCTCCCCCGCGTGTTCGTGTCCGCGACGCGGCCCTCGGGTACCCGGGGTGCGCAGCTGCCGCCTTCAGCTGCAGCCCCCCCACGCAAAAGGGGAGACCCCCACCTCCGCTGTCCCCAGCTGCTCCCACAGCCCCGAAGCCCCTCGGTGCCGCCGGGCGGCTCCGAGCCCGGCCACGGGGGGTGAGATCCCCACGCCGAGGGGGGAAGGGGTGGTGGGATCCCCCCGCGGGCGCGCAGGGACGCGCGCAGCGGCAGCGCGGGAATTCGCTTTTCCGCGAAATCGGTTTTCTCACTTTTCCCAGCGTAATAGCGTTTGCCGTAACACGAGGCAATGTTAGCTGCAACTTCTGCCTCCTTCTTATTTTTAAAAAAAATTTTGAAAATAAGATACTGCAACAGGAATTAGGCTGCGGCCAAACCAGGCGCGGGGCTGCCGCGGGTTCGAGCGCTGCTTCCCCGCAGCCGGCAGGATGTTCCCTCGAGATGCGGCTCCTCCGTGGGAGGAAAAACACGCCCCAGCTGCCCCTCTGCAGCCACTCCTCGGCCGGCAGCGGGATATGTCCCAGCGCAACCCAACACGCGTGGGCAGCTTCGTCTGCGTCCCTGTGAGATGAGAGTGTGCTGAGGACGAGGGGCAGAATAATATTTGAAACGAATAATTGAATCTCTCAGCGGCGGATGCGATGTAAAAATGAATCCCCGGCAGAGGAGCAGCGAGGGGTAAATCCAGCCCCTTCCCCGCGGGGTCTGGCCCTGCGTGGGGAGGCAGCAGCACGGTCGCGGGTGGGGTATTTGTACCGAGGGCGTGGGTGGGTCCCCGCTGCACCTCAGCGGCGCCGCATCTGCCAGGAATGAGTCACTCGCAGAACCGAAACAAACCACGGGCGCCTTCTCCGCGCCGTGCGCTCGGGGAGGCGGCTCCAGCCCGGCCGATCCCCCCGGGGTGCCGGGGCTGAGCTGGGGGTGCGGGGCACCGCAGCCTCCGCCCGCACCCACGCCATGTCCGTGCTGTGACACCCACCCGTGTGTCACCCCGCACACGCCGCGTGTGCGCTCCCACCGACGTGCACACACACCCCCCACCTGTGCACCTCCGTGTACACACATCCCAAAATCCATCCGTGGGCATTCCCCACCCGTGTGTGGGACACTCCCCCTCCCCAGTGCACGCTCCCGTACAGCTCAAGTGGCACAGGCACCCCTGCCCGCACTCCCGTGGGCACACACCCACTCACCTGTGGGCGGACCCCCGTGTGCGCTCCCACCGAGCCACGTGAACGCTCCCGCAGCCCTGTGTGCACGTACCCACCCACGCGTCCGCCCCCACCCGCATCTGTGACACCCACCCACTCTCACACGGACCATCCCCACGCGTGTCTGGGGCAGAGAGCTCAGGAGTGGCATGTGCGCGGGTCCCACCTGTCCCTGCCTTAGGTGATGGCTGAGATAGGGGGGCGCTGGACACCGGGAAAACTGCAAAAAAACGCCCAAACCCCCTTATTTTAAAAGGGAAAGAAAAAGGCAGTGAGGGTGATGGTTGATTTATTTATTTTTTTCTTGCAATACATCATTGTAATGATTTTCGTGCAAAATGCTTGGAAAAAAATATAAATTACATTTTGGGTCCTCCCCAGATCAAGGCAGGCACTTTGGGGCTTCTCCTCCCTCTGTGCCATCCCCCAGCACAAATCCTTCTCCCCACCTGGCCGACGCATGATCCACGCTGGGAGCAAGGTGCTGCCCGGGGGCTGCGAGGGTGGCGGCTGGACTGGGGACAGGATTTACATCCCAGGCTCTGTTTGCCTGTGTGCTTTGCATTCGGGTACTGAACAAATATTTCCTTTGCTGGGGGACTGTGCCGGTTTCGGCTGGGCCAAGGGAAGAGGCACCGTCACCCTTTTGGATGGGTGTGCGTCCCTGTGGCGGGTCAGTGGGCACCCACACGTGGCAATCCGGGGTTGTGGGGCAGTGGGTGCCTGCCTGTGGGAATATGGGCTCGGGGGGCAGTGGGGTCCTGCCTTCAGCGCTCCAGCGTTGGGGGGCCCATCCCGCACCCGCCGTCCCCGTAGGTTTCCAAGCTGGCTGCAAGGAGGGGACCTTTCACCTCTCATTAGTGATGCCATCAGTGGCTTGGCAGAGCGGAGCTGAGGTCATGTTACATATGGCACACAGTCTGTTCAGCGCCGGCAACGCCAGCTTTGAAATTTTAGAGAGGGGAAAGGTCACCTTGCGTAAGCCGAGGTCTGGGGGTCCTCCGCTCTGTCTGCGCCCTGGGTGGGTCTCCATATGCCTCTGTCGTCGCCAGCCTTGCTCTGTCTGGCCCTGAGAGATGCTCAGCCCGTCTTCTCTTCCATCTCCTGAATTTGCAGGGAATATTTTCATGCTGCCTTTCCTTTTCCCTTACAGAAAGTCTCTCCCTCCGCTGTTTTTTTTCTCCTTTCTCTTCCCAGCATAAACCTGTCTCTAACAACTGATTATTTTTTCAAACAACATATAATGTAGCTTTCCAGGAGAAAATGAGTTGTCTCTGTTTATCAGCAGATCTGCCCAGACGGATAAGTTTACCCTTCTCAGACGTGGGTGTATAATTTCATAGACCTTCAAAAGTGTCGTGCTTCCATGGTGATTAAAACTCACTCCTGAATCTTGCTGGAGCATTTCAGGTTTCATGCCACTGGATCTTAGAAAAGCACATCTTTACAGCCATATTTCTTTCATCTGAAGGGCTGAAAAAAAAAAGCAAACCCAATATATTTTGTGTTTGGAAAAATATGACACATTGCAATAAATTAATTCCTGGTGTAATTCACTATGTTGATTTTCAGCAGGATCCTGTTGGAGCTTCATCAGGAATGATTCCAGAGGTGGTGACTGCAGGGAAGGAGTTACCAGTTTCCCACATATCACGACTGACAGGTAAGTTCATGCCCCTTCTCAGCCCTGCTGAAGAATCTTATTTTGCACTTTATTTTTTAAATACATGGGACCTGATCCTTAAGCTCTTCAAGTAACTTGGCCGGGAGTTTCTGGCATGCAGCTGTTGCAGGGAGATCTTCAAAAGGACATTTGCTTCTTCACAGGTCATAACTAAAAAGGCTCTAAATGAAATAGATGGTTATCTTGAGAATCCGGGAGAAGCTGGAGCTGAACCAACATGCAGTGGATTCGGGATACACCTTTCTGTCTGCTCCACTGAGGCATCCAAACAGCCAAATTAAAGGGAGCTCGGTCTGACTTCCTACAAATAGGGCTACTTGAATGGATTTTAATTTTTAAGTAGGAATATTCTGCCTGTCAAAGAGAGAATTTGGGAGCAGAGGTATGAGAAATCTAATTTTCAGAAATGGAGATGCTGCAATCTATTTATGGTTTTTGTCATAAATGATATTTTCCTAGCATGGGACTAAACTGTGCCCTTGGTTATTGAATACAAATCTGCTGATTTAAATGGAGTTCATTGCAATTGGGAACAGGATTTAGCCATCATTTTCCTCTGCTGTCTAATCACTGTAGTCTGAAGAAAAGCAACATAGATATAATGGTAGCTGAGATGCAGGAGGGGTGGAAGCTTTCTACCAATGAGAACCACATTAAATAATTAATTCCCAATTGCCTTTCTACATTAGTGCTTTCAGCTATAAAAGCTGGTCAGCTTTGTAAGGCCCCAGGCAATGAAACATTTGGTGCATTGTCAGTCCAAAAGTGGAGGTAATAGATATCCAGCATGGCTGGGAAAGTGCTACTCTCCATCCTGCCATTTACATATTCCAGCTGCACAGCCTCATTCCTCATTCCTTTCTTTGCTTTACTGAAGTTTGACAGGACAGCATCTCTTCCGAGGTGGCTGATGAAGAAGCCAAAAGTGTATTTGTTGTATCAAAAAAGAGAGGAACTTAACTTTTGAGTCTAAAATCGGAGTGTACAAAGCTGGTCTCTCTTATCAGCAGACAAATGTGATGCGTTAGTGAGGAAAAGACTGAATTTCCCCCTCCTTTCCCATTTGCCCCCCTTGCCCCATCTGCTGATCCCCCAAGCCCAGCCTGTCACCTCAGGTCACGATGGGATCTTTTGGGCTCGTACGTCATTCACAAGAAAGGTCTTGCCACGAGAAATGACTTCACAAAGTCTTTTGATGTGCAAGTCATCAGAGGCTGCTCCGCTCACCTTCTGAGATAAAGATACCTGTGCGTGTGTGTATGAAGCCAAAGAAGAAAAGGAAGTGTTGGAATAAATTGCCTGGGGAGGTGGGAGATTCTCTGTTTAAAAACAGGTCTAGACAAACATCTGTCAGAAAATACCGACGTCTATTTGATCTTGTCTTGGAGCTGGGGGAAAGACTGAATGGTGCTGTCAAGTCCTCTTCAGCCCTGAGAGAACACAGTTATACACATGTATTTATATATATTCAGGTGTGTATAAATGTATCTATTTCCACACTTTCAGGGACAAGCTCTTGGCCTCTGTGATAACTTGTGCCCGTGAACCTTGTAGGTTAAATACACCCAGGTTCTCTCTCTCTTGGCTTCATCAAATTTGAGTTTCAGTTCTATTTAATGCCCTTTGTGCCGCGAGTGGATCAGATCACAGCGTCTAATCTATTGACTGTGTTTTTCTCCCCTCTCCTTTTTCTCATGTTCAAGTGAAGTTCCTTCAGTTCTGGGAGATTTCCAGCAATTCCACTCACTCCCAAAGCACATCTGTGAACGCACGTGGGGTTGCACTTCTTGAGGTAAGGTCCTGGTAGCAGAAACTTATCTTTATCATCAGTTGTAATAGACGGGTGGTTGGAGAAGCTGTTAGGCTGAGCATGAGGACAGCATGAAAATTTTGGGGTTTTTTATGATAATTTTTGTACACAAACACTTTCCAACGCATTCCTCTGCTTTAAAGACAACTTGGTCACGGCTGCTGCTGGCACCCCTATAATCTCTTCCCAAGCCTGCAGACCTCAGTGGGACCTTTGAGCTGCAGGATGCAGCTTTGAGGAGTGTGTTGGCAGCTCATTTGTGTTTGTGCATGGAGGACTGGGAGACACCAAGGGCCAGGACTTTTGATCCTTTACACAGCATCCAATATTAATTATAAATACTTCCATTAACATTCATTTGAAAGGGATTTTTATCACTGTGATGCTTCCCTAAAGATGGGGTCCTGTGCAACTCAGCATTGGCGATAGAGGAGAGTGACAGAAAACTTACATTTCAGCTAGGTGAAAAAGGATTTTGCAGGGCTGAGGTGGAGGAAACTGCATAGCAGTTCTTCTGTCACTGCCCCCAGAGCACACTTACACCAGGCAATGCCAGTATTCCCCTGACATCCTGGTGTGTGGAAGCAGGAGATGCTGCAGCAAGTCGCAGAAATCAAACACTACAGTTTTGTAGCAGAAATTGAGCTCTGAATTTCTGCAGCCAAAACCTGGGATGAACCAGGCTGCAAAGGCTTATCGAGGATTTTAGCCTTCATGAGATTTCAGAGGTGATTTCTCTTGCTTATCCACCTTATCCTTCCAAAAGATCTTTGTCCCTCTGTAGCACAACCCTTTGTAACTGCATTTGTGACCTGATGTCCTGGCTGAAGTCATCTGCTCCTGCAGACTGCACTGGTGCAGCAACTGGAACTCTGCAATGACCATGGAGGGGACACATCACTACTTCTGCCAATACCACAGAGAGGCAGAAACCTCTGTCCTGGGGACAGGGAGGGGCAGAAAGCCCCAATAGTGCTTGAGAATGAGCAACCAGAGCTCGTGAGTCTGTGCTTGGGCAGGGTCTGAAGAGCAGCAGTGAGTCAAGTTCACGTTTCGGATGTCCCTTCCTGGCAGAGCTGAGCCCTCCTGCATGTTCGTTCAAGGACTGTGAGCAGCAGGGAGGAGAAGGTGAATTATGAGCTCCTTGGGTGCAGAAAACCAGAGGGGCTTTTGCAGGGTGTGCTGTGTCCCAGCTGATGGATGTGACACAGGCTTTGACATCAGGACAAGGAACTCTTCGCTGGCCAACCTCTGGCAGAGCTTGGTCAGACTGTGCAGGAAAGGCAGGGTGAGAGAGGGACAGTGGCTGTCCCCTTTAGCCACATCCAAGAGGAAAGAGCTGTTTCAGGGGGGAAAATGAGCACAGGCTGGCTGTGAGCACACATGAGCTGGACGTTGGGACGAGGTCTCCAGCACACGATGCTCTGCAGCGAAGGTGGTAGAAATCACACTCATTTTACGAAGGAGCCGTGTGGATGTACACGAAGGGCTGAGATGGGCTGTTCCCCTGCTCTTATCTCACCCTTTAGCATTTTAAGCATCGCTTTTCCTAAGGTCTGCCTGCTCAGGGTGGGGCAGGCAGGACACCGAAGGCAAAATTCCTGTCCAGCGAGTGCCTGTTTGCCCTTCCCAAGTGGCACATTTGCATGCACAGGAGGCATCAGCCGTGTCAGATGGTCTTTCGGGGGTAAGGCAGAGGAGGAAGGGGGGGATCTTCCCCCATTTTGTTTTGTACATTCCTTTTGCTGGTGAACCGTTACCGCCGCGGCTGGGGCGGTTTTTCTGATGCCTCTTGGGTTTGTTCTGCAGCCAGCGTTTCTGATTCTGTCTGGCCACATATTGTATTTGGCTGGTTGTCTCTCTCGCTCTAAAAATTCCTCTATTTTTTTTGGTTTAATTTTTTTTTTTCTCTGTGGCATTTTAATATCTCACAACTGGCACCTTTACCAAGAGATTAAAGGACTGTAAACAAACAGCTGTTTTACAGGCAAGCTTTAACACAGACAACAAGTAAGAACCCCTTGTAAAAGAGAATTTGGGGAAAATTTCTTGAGTGTGGGTAACGCTTTTAAAATATTTCTTCCACAAAACTAGGGTATTACAAACAATTCCTGAGCTAATACTCCAGTAAACCACCAGGAATTGTTCAGGTAATTAAAACTTTAAAACCATTTTAGGGGAAACTAGGAGAGAGTGAAGCTGTATTGACCTTGAAAAGTTTCTACAGCGATGAGAGAAAATCCATATGGTCTTAGATGGGGGGTGGATGCAGCTCAGCTGTAGGGAAGGAAAGAGAAGAGCCACAAATCTTTTATGCTAATAATTTGTTTCACACTCCGGTAGAAAAACTGTTGGAAATGTATCCAGGGTTGTGCTGGAACTGTCTTGGCACTGTAAGTCTGGCCTTTCTATTGAGGTTAGTGAAAGCATTTCAGAGCCGTGCTTGGCCCTGGGAGCTGGGGAGAGCTGCATGGTGGGGATCATGCAGCCAACAGACTCATGCAGGGAGCAGGGATCCCTTGGCAGGGAGACAGGAGTGGGTTTGTCCCCCTGTGAACTTGTGTAAATGCGGTTTTAACCCAAACCCCTTCCTTTTGATGCTCCAAAGTAGATCTTTTTCCCTTCGTCACCTGAGAGTTTCCATGTTCTGTTCTCCATTAAAACCTTCCATCTGGTAAGTTCTGGGGAGCTTCTTGCCTGGCAGGGCATTTTCCTGTCCTGCACCCACCCTCTCCTGCCTGGCACATGCCGTGGAATGCATTAGCAGGTGCTGGAAGGCTGCAAGGGCACAGGTCAGGAGTGACAGCAGCTCAGAGCCCTTCCCAAGGGCTGGTTTTGGCAGATTCCAGCCTGGCCCAAGGTCAAAGACTCCTCAGCCCAAGGGAAGAGAGTGGCCCTGGCTCTGCATGGAGCTGGTGTGCTGTGGGATGAGCTGAGGCTGTGGAAGGTGCTCAGTTACAAGGACTCCAGGATGGTGGTGAAACGAAGCACAAGGGACAGCAGCATGGAAGTGGATTAGCTAATTAACGCACAGCTTGATTAGGAAGTTGCAGACAGGCGTGCAAGCCCTGCTCTCCTCATCTCCTGGGTCTGACCCCTCTCACTGTGACTGTGACATAGGGAGCCACTGGAGTCCACTATAGGAAAAGTAAATATTGTTGTTTCAAACAGGGAATGGTTTATTCTACAGCAGAACAGAGGGTGCCTTCTCTTTGGGAGTCCACACTGAGCTCGAGGGATTGTAGCCCACCCAGCTGCCAGCGAGGCTGCTCCTTCTGGCAGGCACAAGCCTGGGTGCCAGGTGTGCCACCCTAAACCCTCGGGTGATGAGGGCATGTGTGTGGGGCTGCTCTGAACACAGCCAGTGGCTCCAGAGATGGTCCATCACCTCCTCCCTGCGCTCAGGTCCTTAGCTGGTGTTTGGGCCAGTTTTGGGCCAGGTGCCCAGGGCAGGATGGAGTCACTGGGGTGCCAATGGAGCTGTGAGGGGCAGGATGCAGCGGGAGCAGGCGCAGAAGCCAGCGATGCTGGGGGAGAGGAGGGTACAAGCTCTGCCCTTCCCCACTGGAGCTGTGTGATCCTTTGTATAATCCCTTTAGCTTCGATGGCACCATGGCGATTTACAGCACTAATGCTTTGATCCAGAACATGATGGACCATGGGACACGAATTAAAATATGAGAGATGACTGCAAAGCACAAGTTGCCATTTGTGGCCAGCTATTTTGTGAAGACGTGACTGCAACCAGGTGTGAAGATCTTGCAGGAGATGAGAGGAAACCGAGCCAGTCCAAACAGATTTGTTAGAATGTGAATGGGAGCAGAGCAGCGTAAGAGCTATTAATAGGATTTACACAGATTAGTAAACTAATCTGTGCATTTCAGATTGGATTTCATATTATGGAAAAGAAAATTAAGCCACATACCATGCAGACTTTCCAGGCAGTGATTTGTGAGTGTGATCTCTTTGCTGTAGAAGTGGCTGCTCAGAAAAGTTGTGGCAGCTCTGTTGGGTGGGTCAGTGACACCCACCGGGAGCCCAGGAGCAGGGACAGTGTTGTGGGATGCAGAGCTGTGCTGGTGGGCTTGGGAGACAGACAGTGAAAGGAGCAGTTTGTTTAAGGAATGGCTCTTAAAATGCATTGCAAGGAGGTAAAGCAGTGCCAGCCTTGGCTGCACCACCACTGGTGAACAGTTGTCCTCCTGACTCAGCTAAAATGAGAAGCTGTGGCTGCCCCATCCCTGGAAGTGTTCCAGGCCAGGTTGGATGGGGCTTGGAGCAACCTGGGATAGTGGAAGGTGTCCCTGCCTATGGGATGAGATGACTTTTAAGGTCTCTTCCAACACAAACCATTCTAAGTTTCTGTGAAAAATAAACTTTCCTTTTCTGTGTGTGGACTGAAGAGGAGCAGAATTGGTCAAAGGTTACTGAAGTGGGGAGGTAAAGGCCTCCTCGAAGGGAAGGGCACAGTTCTATTGCTGTGCCCTGCTCACTCCCCCCGGTACCAGTGTGCAGGAAGTGGGCAGGAATAGGGAGGTGGAGGGCATTGGCACAGCTTAGGGAGATGTTGAGCACCCAGGACAATTCTGAGCAGTCGTCTGTGTAAGGGGAAAGTTTCAGTGTCCAACAAGCCTTTATAGATATTATGTATATATAATATAAAAAAATAAAAAATAAAAAAATTAAAAATAAAAATATCATATAATATAATACAATATAATACAATATAATATAATATGTATGAAACATGCTATATAATATATGTAAATATATACAATACATTAAAATATGTGTTTTCTATAAATAAATAAATACATTTGATCAGTAAGTTCTGGCCTCCATATTTTGACTGTGCCGTTCCAGATGGGTGAACCCCAGCCTGGCTGTACTTCTCACCATGGAGGAGGGAAATGCTGTTACTGTTGTCCTGATGGGGACATGGAAATCCAGATGTTTAGAGACTGGAGTTTTGGTTCCCAGTGGTTAACATTAGCTAATCTTTGGATAGTTACAGTTCAAGCTGTCTCTGAGTAGGGCTTGAAAAATAAAGTATAACCCATCTTTCTCTTTGTGCTTCCTGTTATTTTTTCAAAAATACAAGTATTTATAACATTTTAACACCCATTATAGTCAGGACCAAAGGAAGACCACCATTAACCTTTCAAATTTCTGTTTTAAGCCAGAATGAGCTAAGCAGCCCAGTGATATTTCTTCTTGCAACACCTTGTTAGGTTACAACAAATAAAAATTCCAACATTGATTTGGTTTTCTGGGAGAACCAACACTTTGGATTTTTCCTGGGCCAGGGCTGAAGATGGCAGCTAATACAAGGCACATCAGGAAGGTTTCTCTCCCTTTTCTGCTTCCTTTTCCACAGCCCTTGAAGGTTCTGGTCCTTGCTATGGGTGATAACTCAGCTGAAAACCATTTGTTACAACTGGGAGCCATTTGCTTGTGATAATTATTATTATATAGTTATTATAATTATGGGTACACCAAAATGCAATATCTATGCAGACATGTATTGAGGTGTGGTGTGGAGCTGGGGTCTTGAGGAACCCTGGCGTGGAAAGGTCTGTGCTGTCAGTCTTGAGAGCTGCCAGGAGCAGGATGCTCTGGAAATCCTGCCTGTGTTGCACAGGGATGTAGAATGAATTTGCTTGAGTTCTTTAAAAACAGAACTGCTTTTACAAGTGCTGATTTTAAGAAACACATTTTTGTATGCTATTTTTGGGGGGTAGATTTTAGGTCAGTGAAATGTTTCTCTAACTTGAGTTCTACAGTTCTACTGAGGTTTTTTTCTGCTATTAGCTTTACTGATTATATTGCAATAGTCTAGAAAATTAATTCAGAAGCCTAATTTTAAGTTTATAAAAATTTGGGTCCAGAGGCAGGTTTGACAAACATTCTCTTCAATTCGTAGACCATTTATTAATTTTATTTCTAAAATGGCCCCTTTTTTATGCCCTTGTTTATTTTCCTGAAGTGTGTTGTTGCACACAGTGCTATCAGACCCAAAGGCTTGGAGAGCATGAGGCAACACCAGCTTTGAGATAAAATGCTGATAGATAGATAGATAGATAGATAGATAGATAGATAGATGCGATACACCCAAATTTATATGTATTCTGGCTTGGAGACCTTCAGTGTCTGCAAATTTTTTTCTTTATTTTAAAACCGGGAACTTTAGAATGAAGTTGAGCAGGCAGCTGTGGCCATAACCTCTTTTCCTACTTCCCCTCTCTCACCATCTACTAAATATTGCAAAGCCCATAAATTGTGAAAGTTGACAAATCAGAGCGTTGCTGAAGTATAAGACTGAGACTTGGGGCCAGGAGATGTCAATCCTGCATTACCTGGAATATATCATTACTGACAGACTTGTTGGGATTCGATTTCTACCGGCTATAAAGTGGGATTCTCAAATTATGTCGTGCCAGCCTCGTTGCCTTTGATGACATGATACGCTGCTTGGAAAGGGAAGAGCCATCAGATGTGACACAGCTTGGCATCTGTCAGCCTTTGGTGCTGTTCCATGCCCCGATGAACTGGGGAAATGCGATCTGGGCAAAGTCTCTGCAGGATGGGTGGGAAATTGTTCTGAAGCAGTGATTGTCTTGTGGTTCCAGGTCAAAATACCACAATCTCTTGATCGAGTGTTTCTGCTCAGCACGGTGCTAGGCTGTGTTTGCAGGAACGTCTTGGGATGCTGGAAGAGGGTGTGCTTATTAAATACAGATACACTGATGATTCTGCACAAGTTTCACAGGGTGGAGACCTGAATCCTGAAACACAGGCTCTTGTGGTGCCTATGCTGGAAGTAGAACTTGCAGGACAGGAGGCACTTCTTCCACTGGACTTGGCTCTGATGAAACCTAAGCAGGAGTGTTGTCTAGTTTTGGTCTTAGGTATAGCTCTCCTACTGCCTTCCAGTGCTAGGAGTATGTTAAAAACAGCTGCTTATTTCACATTAATTCATTATGGCTTCTAAAAAGACCCTAATAATTGAGAATAGTTAAGAGATGAACAGAAATAGGCTCTACCCTGTACTTTAATGTGAGGGCCTGGTCCTCCAGGCCACCAGCAAATGACTGCTCTTTGTTTGTCGTGAATATCATTCACCTGAAACAAGTCTTGCTTTTGTAACCCAAACCGATTCAAAATGTAAGTGAAAGAGATTCAGATCTTGGTGAAGAAATCTGGAAGGAGCAGGAGCACTTCTCACCAGGTACAGGTGAGCAATGCTTGCTGCCATTACTGGGTAACAAACACTAACCGTGAGCAACAGGCCAAGTGGTTTCATTTGCTGGGACTGACATTTCCAAAGGAATGGGATGAAGATCTCCTGGCTGTAGGCTCAGCTTAACTCTGCCTTTGGTTTGCGCAAGAAAAAACCCCGCAATAGCTACAAGAAACTGAGGCCAGAAGGGGTTCACTGAGACCTGCTGAGTGTAGCAGGAGGTGCCAAATGTCCTCCTGGCACCTCTGTGCTGGGCCAGTTAATTGTCCTGGAGCCATGGAGGGCTGGCTGGTGCTGTGAGATCTCTGTCCTGGGAGCAGGCATCCTGCAGCAGTGCTGGTCAGTGCAAGGCGACCGTGCCTGGAATGTGCAGCATGCCCTGTGCTCCTGGAGCGCTTCCAGGCCCTCCCTGATAAAGCCAGACCTCGAAATAGGCTGCTATCAACAGCCTGCTGCCAGGTACCCCTGGTTTTGGACGTCCTGGGTCCCACCTCATATCAAGAGGTCTGCAGGGCTGAGGGGAAGATGGCAAATGAGAGCAGCCCCTTAAAACTCCCCTTGGAATTTATCTGGGGTGCCCTGGGGAGATCACAAGCAAAAAAACCCATGGGAAAGATGCCATAGGAGCTCAGCTGAAGCCCCTCAGTGCCACTGACCTGGAGGCTGGACCTGCACTGGTCTTGCACCCAGTCCTTGTCCTCGTGGGTTGACGTGTAAAACTGAGTCTTACTTTTCTGGCCTGGAGTTCTTTTCTTTCTTGGCAAATCTGGGGGACACTAAACCTTGAGGGTGACGTAAGAAGTAAAAACACCTCAATGTTTTGAAGCTCTGGGGAGAACACCACCACATTAGTAGAGAAGAGGAGAAGTGCTATAGCAGCTTTCAGAGGCTGATGTGACTCCCCACACAGGGATGTGATGTGCCTAAATCCCTCCACATGCAGGTGGTATCACTTCCCCAGGGTTTGCAGCTCTCTCTCTTACTGATGCTGCTCAAGTCTGCCTCTCCTCCAAGGAGAGCACTGACAGGGCAGTCAGGCCCTGCTCCTCTTCTGCCACAGGCTCTGAGCAAGGGGACAACATGTTTAGCAGCAGCAATTCAGAAATTTGAACCTATCTGTGCTGGAGTCTTGGGACTGGGCTCTAATACATGTTGCCTGCAAGAAGGAGAAGAGGCTTTACGTCTTGCACAAGTTCATAGTGAACCTCAAATTAAAGATTTTTTGGTTTTAGTCTTAATCTGTCAGTGGTCACTCACATCCACCTGCACACATACAACACAACAGATAATATTTTTTAATACAGGCAACTTGTATATTTGTATGTGCATTGTAAACATGCTTGGGATGATATTGAGTGTTGCCTTTTAGAACTGCCTTCTGATCCCCTGGCCTGCCTTGGTTTGATTAAGCATCAGTAAACAGCAAAATCTCCAGCATCTCCCTAAGACATGAGTAACATCTAAATTGTCATTTATTCTCAATGTATTCTTTTAAGAAACCACTGACTCAGGACACAGAAGAGCATGCACAGCTCAGGCTCTGGGCTAACCCCTCCTCATTCCCCTGAGCATTTCTCTCCCTCTGCTCCTTGGACTCGGTGGGAGATGAGTCAAACCTTTCTCAGATTGCCTTGCTCTGGAAGTGGGTGGCTTTGGAGTCCTCCAGGGCCTGCACGTGCATCACCCTGATGTGGTGATCCAGGCAGGAGCAGTTTTTTGGAGGCCGAGTGCTTGGAGGCTCAGAGATGCTGGTTCAGGGCCAGTCTAGTTCTCAACAGGGCTATTGGTCGGCATGAGAAGGTGGCTGTAAACACAGTAATTAAATGAAAGAAGCGAGCTCAGCTTTGGTGCCAGCAGCGAGTCCTCCTGCTGCTGTTGAGGGACGTTGCATCCCGAGGAGGTGGCGTGAGCCAGTGGGCAAAGCAACAGGGGGAGTCAGAGACCTGGCTTTGCAACCTGCCTGTGCCACGCACTGCCTGCATCGCCCCGGGCACATCACCTCGCCTCCCTCCCCTCCTCTCCCCTCCTCTCTCCTCCCAGCCTGCTTTTATTTCTGTGCACTGTGAGCGCCTCAGGGGAGGGGCTGCATTTACAGCTGCAGGCAGTGTAAAGGGATACCACGAGCACCGAAATCGCTGGCTGTCAGCGTGCAGACTAGGAAGGAAAATGATGCGGTGTAACGTTCTGGGAGTCCTTTCATAACGTCAGGTCTATCACAAAGCACTTTGGCTGCCACAACAAAGCTTATTGATCAGCCTCAAGTATTCCAAATTGTGTCTTTCTGCCCGAGAAGTAGCAGGATGAAGAATTAAAGCACTTAGGAGAATATGGTACATGAGTTATTGAGTAACCATCAGCACTGCTCCAGGGCTGCTCTGTTCCTCTGGACTGCATGCAACTTCTGAACATTTTATCTCTTTCCGTCAGCTTTTGCAGGCGTGTGCCAGCTCCTGTAGCATATAAACTAGGTGCTATTTTTATTGAATCTGGCTTTAATGCTGTAGATTTTTCACACGTGTGTTGGTTTTTTATTGTTGGTCTCATTCCTGAGCTTTCTGGCACCTCTAAGTGTGAAGTCGGTTATGTGCACATTGCTTGGCAGATGAATTCCTATTTCTGGGAATCATTTTCCTTCTAAAATGTATTTTTATATTAAAAATGTGATCTGTATCCATATACTGGCCTAAGATTCCAGCCTGGAGATTTCTGCAGCCAGAGATCACCACAACAGGGGATGCAGCCTGGAAGGAGACCTCTGATTTCCAAGCTGTGAGTATTCATATTAAAATCTTGTTTTACTGACGCAACCTCTGCCTCTTGGAGCAGCAAAATCCTCTTCTGATCTGGCACCAGGGAAAAATCAAGACAAATATACAGGATAATAAGTGCTGTCTTCCAGCATTGTGTCCCTTCCCAGCTTGTCTCCCTGCTGGATCAAGAGAAACCATCCATCTCCCCGAGCCTTCCTATTACCAGCTCCATCCCAGCTACTGCCTTGGCAGCCCCCCATCCTCCCTCCAGCATCCCCAGGCCCTGTGTGAAAGGCAGGGCCTCGAGGAGCCAGCTGCCCACCCTTCCAAAGGTGCTGTCCCCCTTTTCTCCATCTGTGCACGGGCTGCCAGGGAAGAAGGCACCGTGGCTGTGTGTGGTTTTCTCACCCAGGGTGACCTGGAACACATCTGCGAAGCCCTCCAAAGAAGCAGGAATGCGCTCCGTTAGGACATGATTCATCCTGCATACCGCATGGGTGGCTGCTCAGGGAGAATTTGGACATTTGCATACGCTGCTGAGACTTTCCTCTTCTCGCTTGCTCTCGAACCCCTGCACTTCATCCAGAGCGTGGGGGCTGCACAGCCAGAAATCCCTTCCCGGGGGATCCCTTCCCAGGCTGGAGCCAGCCCAGCAGCGGGGTCCTGGTGCTCCTTCCCATCTCCATCATGAGGCAGAAACGAGAGAAGCTGCTCCCAGCCAGCTTGAAGGACAGCTTTAGATCCTCAGCTCCTGCTGCAAGCAAAGCTGGGACAGCGCTGCTGCCCGGGGATCAATTTGGAATTTGGTATCTGCAGGGCAGGAAAACACCATCACAGACCTACTGCTCAGGCAGAACCAAGGCGCGGCGAAGGGAAGCGCCACGGGCACCGCAGAGTCAAGCGCGCTGCTGCTGGGAAGGAAACAGGAATTGGGCAGCGAGGCAGCTGGCTCTACCTTAGGGCTGCTCCCGGGATTTACTGGATTTACTCTGGCAGCTGCAGAGTGGGATCGGCCTCAGGCAGAGAGGGGAGATGCTCCCCGGGCTGGGAGGTGACTCCATGTGCTTTGCCAGCGGAGCTGTGCGGAGCGAGCGGGACGCGGCTGCGATGAATGGGAAAGGTGGAGGAGTGGTGAAAAACACTAAGGTAATGTCTGAGTGAATAAGAACATCGTGGATTTAATGTTTTTAACTGTATCTATATAAAATAAATCTCTCTCAGACCTCACCTTGCTTCCTACGGCTTAAACACAATTTAAGGGGTAGAAGGATGTTTTCCTGCTGGCCTGTGCAGGCTGTTAATTATCTCTAATGTATATATAGCTTCAGTGAGGGAAACTATTTCACCTGCACAGATTAGTCTATTTGGATTTACTGTCGTAAATAGAAATGAGAGCAGCCCCTTAAGACCCCCCCTTGGAATTTATCTGAGATGCCCTGGGGAGATCACAAGCAAAAAAACCCATGGGAAAGATGCCATAGGAGCTCAGCTGAAGCCCCTCAGTGCCACTGACCTGGAGGCTGGACCAGCATTCATTTTGCTGTTAATTATCTCTAATGTATATATAGCTTCAGTGAGGGAAACTATTTCACCTGCACAGATTAGTCTACCTGGATTTACTGTCATTCATTTTGGCATCAAAATCATAACCAGGCGATCCTGGTACTTGGAACACAGATCTGAAGTAATATGGTAATGTGTTTAAATCTTTAATATCAGGGGAACGTAACATTTCAAGCTGTTCTCAAAAAGGCTGCCAAAACCAAATCTGACACTATGCGAAACATTTTATAGAAAAATTCCAACAAACAGGAATTTAGCAAATAGGAATACACCTACCCAAAATAAGCCCCTGACACAGAAAGCATGCCAGTGCCATGGGAGCCACAAGTAAATACTGACTAGCCCTAATTAGCAGGTAGAAATAGATTTTAATAGTATCTAACTAATTAGGGTATAAATTTGGTTTGAGACACAAATAGGTTCAATATGAGGATAAGATTTATGTTTTTTAACTTAGTATTTTAGAATTCCAACGAAACCCCCTCAAGTCAACAGAAAGTCTCGTTCTTGCTTAAATAGGGTTTAGATCAAATCCCTGGCAAGCACAGGCATTCCTAGTTGCCATCACCTTTCATGATGAGTCATTAGAAGCCAAGTTTCTACTTCAGATTGCTTTTCTAACTCAAAATTCAAAAGCCCTCACGTGACATCCAAACAGAAATACTTACACAAGATGTGTATAAATATAAAGTTTATTCAGTATAGTGTTTAGAAAAATAAGTTCACATCATCTCAGAATACAAATAAAACACTTAATTGTCCAGGCACAAACCCCTATTACAGTACAACAAACATACATACTTTAGATCTCTTTGGTTGGGTAATTAAGCACAGATATGTTTGATGATACACTCTGGGGCAGCATCACCTAACAGTGCAGTAAAGTCTTCTTGATTATTCCCTCCTCTAACGCGTACATTCCGCTTAAATTTAATATTTGTTGTAAGGCACAATAAAACCCATATTGGAGAAATAACTGGTTAGTTCTGGACAAACAGTACATGCAGCAAAAGAACAAACATCCTCTGACTGTGAATCCTGAAAGCCAGAAGATTCACCCCCTGCTTGAGTTCAGAAATTTAAGAAGCAAGTTTTAAATTATATGAAACATACAACTAAGGTATAAAATATCCTTCAAGATAATAACTGCTAGGAGATACAGGAAGACTTCAGGTATCCTTGCTTTTAAAAATATCATTATTTTTGTTTTCAGAATTATAAAATTACTATTCTTTTTGATGATTTGACATTCTTGACCACAAGCACTGGGCAGTTCATGTCCCCAGAGCCTTGCACACATATTTCACATGATACTGGAGGGATGTACCCTCTTGTTCATCTGCCCTTGCTAAGAAAAGTGCACAGACACTGGAAATCTATGTACATGAAAAGCTCCTGTGCACACAGGGCCAAATTCCACCCTGATTTATTTAACTGACAATCGTTACTGAGGTGATTCTGCAGGATTTGAAGTTAAAACCTGCCCGTTATTGTCATCAATCTCAGACTGAGAGCAGTAACGACAGTTCCAGCCTCACTTCTGGGTAAAGTCACCTTCTGAATGAGTCTTCCTGAATCCACAGGTAGGGGAAAGCAGTAAATGGGAAGAGGTATATGCTTTGATAGACTGTGACTGTTTGGTTCTACCCAAGTGTCAGCCTTGTGCTCTGGTTTGTGCTGCCACTGTGTACTGGGCCAAATCTGTCCCTGACCTAACACTGTGAAATGAATGGACCATATTCCCAGCTGGCACGAAAGGACATTAAAGTCAATGGAAATGTGCTAGTTCAGCCCAGCTGAGGACCTGGCCAATAGATGTCTGTGATTTACGTTGCTGAAATGTCCTTGCAGGTAAGACCACAGGGATAATGCTGCCAACAGTCCACACAGAGCATTCAATTCAACGTGCTTCTGGTTTTCTGCAAAACTCTGGGTGAAACAGAGGCAGCTTTAATCAAAAGTAGTAAAGAAGAGAGGGGTTTTTAACATCGTGCTTTGTAAGAATTTGCAAGAACTTTAGGCATATTTTTCAAAGCTGAGTCTGGGACCAGAAAAGCAGTAGAATTTGGCAATGTTTTCTGTAACATTTCCAGTGGACTTAGAAGTTACAAACATATGTGAAGTTGAAATGATCCTTTATTCTCATCCATAACAGAGAGGGAGGGAAGAGAAGGAATGTGCATGCCAGGTAGACATACCTTCCATTTAAACAACAGAATGTGATAACAAGGGCTGTCTGTGGGGCTTGGACACTCGCTGCCTTCCCATGTGTGGGAGACCAGCATCCAAATCCCCTAAACACCACGTAAAAATCCTTGCTTTGGGAATCAGTGGAGCAATGCCTTATTTACAGCAGCCAAAGATCTGGCCCTGGGCGCTTCTCGGGGCTTTGAGTACTGTCTGCTGAGAGCAGTGAGCCTGCCTGCCTGAGGGCCACAAAATAAAAACTTATCCTTGTAAGGAGAAAAACTACGTATTTAAATTTCTATTTTAAACACACTGTACCGTGCAATGAGTCCTTATATTGTGCATATGTACCTGCAGAAAACATGAGGTTACAACTACGTTATCTGGAGGGAATGACACTTATTTTCAATGGGAGAAAGAAAGAAAGAAAGAGTAAAAGATAATAAGAAGTTACTTGATATCTGGAAGACTAGAATAGATTAATCTTACTTTGTCCCAAAACACTGCTTTTATGTACATCCTCCACCCCCACTGAAGAGTGGGAAATCTCCTATTAGAAGTACCAGACACTCCAAGAAACGTGCCACTGTAACAACATACACAGTTAACAAGATACACAGTTTTTCACAGCAACCGTGCTGCAAAGCCATGGAATTCAGAGCCTCAGTAACACAACGAATGCAAAGAAGGAAAAATTAAAAATAAAGTAACAGGTACTATTGTAACACCACAGTCTCCTCAGTTACCAGAGATGATCACACCAACAACTGCTCTGAAATATTCCCTAGCTTGCCTCCAAATATAGTCTGAGCTTCACAGACCAAATGTTAATCCACCATCAACTCCTTCAGAGCCAAGCACGCATTCTCCATTAAAATGACAGCAATACAGGGTATTTCTAATTTTCCAAATGGCTGAATGATTTCGTGCAAAGCATATCCAGCTACTGCTACTGTCATCACCAACTTAGTTACATGGGTGAAGAAGAGGTGGGAAACAGATTGCTCATGCTGAGGCCCAGCAAACAGATAAACAAGCAGAGCGGTTAGGAGAACTCTGGACTATCCGATTCCCTGCTCACGCGGAGCTCCCGGGAACGTCAGGGAAAGTTGTGCCAGGGGAACATACAGCTCCGTGTCCTGCTTGTGATAATCTCTGCTTTAAAGCGCTTGCCCCAAACACCCTGTTTGCCTGGGAGCACGTGGGGACAGCCAACTGCTGACGGGCTGCTCCTGCCTGCGCAGCGGCAGCGACTCCGTACAGCTGCAAGCGCTCCCCTTGCACACTCGTTCTTCCCTTTCCCTGCACTTTTCCCTGCAGACTCCGGCTCGCAGCGTGGACTCCAGCGCTCACCAACAGAGCTCAGCCTCAAGGTTCCACAGAAAACCTTGCAAAATACGCAATATAGTGCAAAACTACAACGAGAATGCCGATGCCGTGCTCACGGCGCATGGAAAAACCTTCATTCCCCAAAAGCTTTCCATGGAACCAGTTAAAACCAAGACAAACACACTGGGATATGCCACCTCAATCATCTTTCCTTTTCTTTTTTTTTTGTCCTTTACAGGTGATCTTGTTTTGTCCTGAGCCTGATTCAGAGCCCGCAGAAGCTTATGAAAACATTTCCCATTGCCTTCCAAAGGCTTTGGACCAGGCCCCTGAAGAGGATGAACACATGATTTAGTTACTGTATGTATTCACATTACAATAAAATATAACAAACCCAAACCCACGAGGATTAACAGCACGTCATTTTTGTACATCTGAATTCTTCTTATTATTTTAAAGCTTAAAGGATGTGCTTTTCCATGCTACAAAAACTCCTCTGGAGGAAAGGTTAAGATCTGTTCCACCTGCCCAGAGCCCACCTGCTTCTGCTGTCCCCGGGCAGAAAGGTGTGGAGACCCATCCCCATCCAGGCAGGGACCACGGCCGCTGCCACGAGCGCTTTGGGCTGCTGCAGCTCCCACCATCAGCCCCCAGGCTGCCTCTCCTGGGAGCACATATATAAATACACACTCCGCCGCACTCCTGGATGGGGGCCTTGTTCGACCAGCAGCTGAAGCCCTCCCACACGCGCTGTTTGGCCAACGGGCCTGTGTAAACATGGGGTTCCCTTCCCTGGCCTGCCCATCCAACCTTGCCTGCTCATCTGCCCGAGGCTGGAGCCCAGAGCTTTCCCTCGGCACAGCGGCGCTGCCCGTGGTGCCTCTGCGGACTCCTCCTGTCCTGCTGACGTGGTGCAGAAGGACCCATCCTTGGCTCTCTGCACTGCCAGGAAGTGTCACCCACCATGTCCAAAAGACTCCTAAAACTCTTCTTACTCGTGCAAGCAGGGGCGCCCAAGTCAGCGGGTCTACTTGCAGAAGTAAGGCATCAGGATTTGGCCCTGAGGACGGATATTTGCAAATCAGTGTTTTTATTCCTCCTGCCACTGTGCTTTAGTAACAAAGATAAGGCCACTAGGAAGAAAGGCACGTGGAATTCTGTAAAAAATACACAAAAGGATTCAACTAATTCGCAAATTACTAACAAAACAAACAAAAAAAACCCCTGAACACAAAGACAGAGGGGGTAGAAACAGTGACCTCCTGGGTTTGTGAGACTGGGAATTAATTTTCTAGTTTCAGTGTGATTAACATTTTACTTTTACAGTCTATTGCTTGGATAAAAACTACAAAAAGTAAAACCTTGTCAGAAATAACTATGCTTACTTCCTGCTCAAACAATAAAATAAATTAAACAGCCAGAAAACGTTTTCCTTTTCAATGCATTGTGTCTAAAGTGAAAGGGAACATAAACCATAAATAAAATCCATTGTACTAATTAAAAAAAAAAGTCTCCTTTATAAGAACTGAAACAATATTTACATTCATACTGGATAGAAAGCTTCTGAATTGCATAATTAGAGTTTCAAATGATGCTTTTTTTCTGGTGCACTGACAAAATGCTAGCTGTAGCATTTAGAAACCTGTACATGATTGATGTGAGATTTTTGGTTTGAATGAAAGTCTGCTGGAAAAAAAGCAAACATACTAGTAAAAATATTACGATTTTGTTTCATTTCTTAACCTCAAACATAAAAGTAGCCAGAGAGGTATCATCTAGAGTTCCTCAGAAATCTCTCAATGCCCATGGACTGGAAGTAAACAGAAAAAAAAAGTGGCTGCATTGTTTCTACCATTTTGGAGTGAGATTTTTGTTTTCTGTCTGAAGTTAGGAGTGTATACTTACTGTTAAGAGTATGTTGTA
Organism: Callaeas wilsoni; assembly: GCA_013398955.1. Classification (NCBI taxonomy): domain Eukaryota; kingdom Metazoa; phylum Chordata; class Aves; order Passeriformes; family Callaeidae; genus Callaeas; species Callaeas wilsoni. Next base: position 26,040 of record VWPU01007562.1, read on the forward strand.
CTATGGAGAGTCTAGTTAAATTTTCAGGGTAGTATCTGGTAGCCAAACCTGTACCCATTCCTCAGTACTTGCCCTGGCCATTTCCTTTCTCCTTTAATCTGCTTAAAAGAGAATACTGCATGCAAACCAAGTGTGGCAACCTAATTCCACTGCTGGAGATTCCTCTGTACATCAATTCAGACCACTTAAATGTTCTTCTGGTTTCTTTAAATGAAAAAAAAAAACTCCAAACAAAAAAACCCACAAACGTCCCACTAGGTGTTTGTTAGGGCCTCAACAGGAGACTTATCTATTCAAACAGAAAGCAAGAAAAGAAAGAAGCTACAAGTCTTGCATAACTTCATCCATCTGAACTGTCTGCAGTTTGGCAAGTTCTTTTTTGTCCGTTTCCAGTTCTTCACATACTGTGTCAACCATGTTACTCATAACATACTTAGATTTGGAATCCAGCATCATTAAATTGCCAGTTGACTTACTCTCAGAATTAGGTAAGAAATTCTCTTTGACATCGGGTACGGCTTGCAGAACCAACCTGTGCTCTCTGCCAAAATCCTGGTGCACTTGTGCAGGGGGGTGGCTGACACGGTCTCCACTTGTAGAAACTATTTCTCCAAGCACGGGCTGTGCTGAGGAAATGGACAACAGATCCTGACTGGTGATGAGGGGACAGTTCTGAAGGGTTGCATAGTTAGTGTTGCTGATAGATATCACCGTAGAGGTACTGGTCACGGGCGAAGACATGGACTGGCTCTCCGAGATACCAGAGCTCAGTTCTGCAGCATTTAAAAGAGTTGGTGGTGTGAGGGAAAAATTATGTGAGGGCGTTACATTCACTAACGAGGAGGCCAGGGACTGGAGCCCTGCGCTGGATATATTTTCAGAAGACATGCTGACGTTCAGTTGCGTGTTCTGACTGACTGGCATCAACTGAGAAAACACCAGGCTTCTTTCCAGTCCTTCCTGCTTGACAGATCCTACTGCCTGGCCCGAATTGGGAACTGTATAAACCACTGCACTCGGAGCGAGGGGGCTGAAGAAAACCTTTCCTTGCTGCACTGTTGAAGATTCGGTCGTAAAAGTTCCTCCATCAGATGTGCTGGGGTTTACTGAAACGTTACCTAGGGAAAGGGAAGCAAAAGAAAGGAAAACAGAGATTACAGCTGGCAGAGTTATGCAGTCCTGGTCTTTTTTACCTTTGCAGTATACACATACACTAATATTTCATGCAACACTGAACAACAATTTTTGTAGTAGATGAGGGAAAACTTGGTATAAAGAAAACAATGCTGTTAATAGAAATTGCTTCTAGAAAGTATCAAAAAAAAGCTTCTGGTATATTAGATTAGGTATCTTTCAGACTCTCATTAAGGGGCAAACTGTCCCCAGCCATGTGACTAAAATGAATGTGCTTTGGCCTTCACTAGTTGCCACCACTCAATTTCCATCTAAGAATAGAAGCATGAAAAGCTATTAAAGATAGTTCAGTGACAGACTACAGCTTGTGTGTGGGAACTGGAGACACGTCACATGAAATCTACTACTGCTGGGCAGAACCTGCCCGAGTCAGCCCGCACAGAAAACACGAAAAACCGGTAATTTCTATCGGTTTAACTAGGTAATCCTCTAGCACTCGGCTCTATTCCCTTTCACCTCACTTTATCATGTTTTTCTGAAATCCTAACCCTACCCCATCCACCACACTCTGAAAAGTCACCCAGCACTGCCTGCCCTTGCTGAAAGCCATGGCACTGCTCGTGTGATGTTGTAATGAGCCAAAGCAAGAAGAGGTGGCAAGAGATGACCTGAAGTTGTTTTCACTGGACGTGCCATGGCAATTGTCATTATGGTAATTCCTAAAATAAGAAATACTGGCTCTGGACTCAGTCAAATCTCTTTCTCAAAAGCAGTTTAATTATAAGAGACTACAGTTGGACACTGAATTTTTTAGAACAGCCCCAAAGATTAATTTCTCCCATGGGGAATATTTTAGCTCCCCATTAATTTCAGTTAATCAATGACAATTTTTTGGAAGATGTTATGCATAGGGGTAAACTAGAATAATAAAGCCAGCTAACTTGAAGTTACCTGTCAGTATTATTTACTGTGGCTTACTCAAATTAGCCTGCAGCACGCTCCACTTGGAATAGGCAGCCAGCTATCCATCCATCTCTTGTTAAGAAAACCAAAACTTTCCTCTGCACCAGACATATGGTGAATCACTCTCCAGTGGAGAATGAGTATTTTTAACAATGGGGAAAGTAGTCAGAGAAGAGCTTATTATGAATCTTAGGACTTGCAAATACAATAGTCCTATAATACTAAAAGGACAGAACTTTAATTCTCACCTTTGCTGGCTGTCAGTTTATGCCTTGGAGCATGTGGATTAAGTGCCTTTACTAATTACAGGTGGCATTCAGACTAAATGTCTTCTCTCTTTAATCTTGGTTAAACTACGTACCAATAACTTCCAGTGCCTGTGAGTGCCACGTTTTAGGGCCTCATAATTGTGCACCCATTTGACATGTGGTTGTACAGCTTCAGTGTTCCTCCCTGTGCTTCAGTAAGAATAATTCACACCCTATACACATTAAATTCGAAGAAGCACATGAGCACAATTTGACTTTCATTATAGTATTCACAGCTCCTGAAACTAGAGAGAATCATTCCAGTTTAACCATCTTCATAATCAAAGATAAAGTGGCCAATGAGTAACAAAGATGTTCAACTGTGCTTTTTAACTGACCTGCTTCAAAAAAGGGATCCAGAACTAGGTTTGTGCTCCCTGGGATTCTTCCTGGCCAGCTGCAAGATTCAGACTACGGTATGTTAAGACCAACTCTAAAGCAAACTTGGGGAGGAGGAGCCTGCACACTTGGCACATGAACCTGTGATGACATCTTTCCCTTGGACTGAGGGCAGTTTAATCCAAACAGCCCCACATTTTATATCTACGAGCTAGTGCTTACTTCTATTTTTTCCCTCAAGTTTAATCTTTCTTAATTATGGAACAGAAAATGTACAAGCAACTGCTTGGTCTTGTTGTGTCTACAGTAATTCAAAATGTATTTTTGTGCAATGCCTTCGTTAAGAAAACAAAAACCCAAAACAACCACCACAAGAACAACAACGGTAACAATTTCCAGCTGCCATAATTTTCACTTTTATGAACCTTCTTATTAAAAGAATTCAATGGCAAATGGAGAATATTTTGAATTACTGAAACATGTAAAATTTACAGATATTTGTGAAGACCGGTATCACAGACTTCTGTGAACAGCATGAGATGAAAGGGGTGTAAATTACCAGACCTCCTTTCCACGCTCTTAACAGAGGAGCTCAGCCTCATCTAACAGTCTGCCCACAAGCATAACCCACTATAAAGGGAGGGAAATGGTATTATTTGATGTTCTGTGTGTGGCCATGGCTGAGATACAATGTTGATACCTTGGAAGAAAAGGACCACAGCTTCTAAAATGCTAAGTATGCCTGATTCCAACTTTTTCTCATACCTCTTACTGCAAGAGGCAAAACTTTTACCTTGTGAAGCTGCCACAGAAACAGGAGGCAGCTGCAGAGAAGAAAAACCAATGCTTCCATTCAGCAGCTGGCCATTTGTTCCTGAATTTGGGATCTGGACAATGCCATACTGGTTTATTTGGACAGGAGCAGTAAATGTAACTACGGAGCCTCCATCCTGGGAAGCAGCAGTTTCTACACCTTCCCTTTTCACCTCTGAGCTTGGTATCAATCCTGGGAAAGTGACCGGGATGTTGCTGGGGCTGAAGGCTGCTGTGGCATTGGGGACCGAAGCCTGAAGGAGTTTGAAGTCTTTAACATCTTCTGACGACGATGATGACAGTATGTCAGTGATGGACACCCCGTTGCTCACAACACTCGATGCAGTTTTGGGCGAATTTAAGGTAACAGTCTGCGAAGTGCCCACGCTGAGTCCATTGAGTATGACACCATTGGGTCCCTGAAGAAATGAGCTGCCATTGAGGAAGACAGGAGAGGTACTGGCAGGCATGAGGTTCCCATTCAACAAGACACCAGATGAGCTCAAGGCTATTTTAGTGTTTCCAAGCTGCTGCATGTAGACAGGCTCCATGTGGCCAGGAAGGCTGAGGCTGGTAACGCCGTCGGATGAGCTGGAGAGTGGATGGGGAGATAAATCCTCCCGCCCCTTACTGGATTCATCTTCTGTGCTAGGGTTGCCGTCTGACTCGCTGTGGGAAAAGATGGAGAGATGACATTGCATTACCACGGCGTGCCAGGATCTCTGCACCAAGGGGGACTTCTTGCTTTAACACAAGCATGTGAGAGTTTCCAAGAATAATTTTTTTCTGTGTTTTGCCTTTACAAGGCACTTTAAACAAATATTGAAGCCCAGGGAGGAGGTTTCTTAGAACAGAACACATCAAACCAAGCACTCGCCGAGGAGAAACTTTACAGACTGGGTTATGGAGTTGTAAATAAATTCCCCCACCCCGGCGACCGAAAGGGGCTGCGTGGGCCCCCCTCCGCCGGCCCGGGGTGTCCACACGTGCGAGACCGGCCGCGGCCATTTGGCAAAGCGCTGGGAGGTGAGGCAAGGCCGGGAAGCGCCGCCGGACGCTCCGGGCTCAGCGTGCCGCCCCCGGCCCGGGGGAAGGGGGAGACCCCGGCCCGCTCTGCCCCCGGTGCCGGCGGAGGCACCTCCGGCCGTGCCCAGCGGCCGGGAGGAGGGACGGAGGGATGGGGGGCGGCCTTTGTGCCTCCGCCCGGGGCTGCGCCGGGTTTTTTCGCTGACTGGTCCGCCCTCGGCTGCATTTTTCGGTCGTTCTCCCCTCCCTCCCCCCTCGCCCTTTGATGTGTCCCGCGGAGAGGGGCCGCGGCGGCACAATCGCGCCCTTGGTTGAGAAATGCCTTGGGGCCCCCTCCGCCGGCCGCTTTCCCTCCTTCTCTCCCCGCTCCCTTCCTCCCCCTCCTCCCCGCGCTTTCTCCCCCCTTCCCGTCCCTTCCCGGAGGAAGCCGGGGGGCGGGAGCGGGGAGGTCACCTCCACCTGCCCGCGCCCCCGCCATGGGGCGGGGGGAGCCGAGCCCGAGCCGCGGGCAGAGCGGGGCCGGGGCCGCTCTCCCGCCCCGCGGCGCCGCCGGGAGCCCCGGGAACCGGCCCCGCTCCCCCGCTGAAACCCGAGCCCGGCCCGCTCCCGAGTCAGGTTTCAAAACAGAGGGAGCGCCGGGACCCCGCGCGTCCTCCGGCCGTCAATGATTAACTCTGTCAGGCGCGACAATTGAATAAAAACAAGGAGCGGGGGGAACAAACACCCCCGTCCCGTCCCCTCCCGGGAGTCCGCCCCGCGGCTCCCCCGTGCCGGGAGCTCCCCCGGGAGCGCGGGGCGGCGGGTCCGGGAAGTTTCCCCGCGCCGCCTCGCACGCCCGGGCCGGGTGGGTGTGTTGGGAGCGAGGGAGCGGGGAGGAGGAAGGAGGGGAGGACGAGGCGCACCGAAGGTAAGCGCCATGTTTGCAAGGGAAGAAAGAGCCGGGAGAGGGAAAGGCAGGCGGGAGAGGGGGCGGGGAGGAAAAGTTTTCCCTCACCTTTTGGACTGGGTCTCGGAAGGGTTGCGGTCCCGCTGCCTGCGGTTCTTGAACCAGTTGCTGACCTGGGTGAGGGACAGCCCGGTGATCTTGGCCAGGTTGCGCTTCTCGGCGGGCGAGGGGTATCGGTTCTGCTTGTAGAGCTCCTTCAGCGCGTTGCGGGACTTCTCCTTGAAGCAGTAGACCGTCTCCTCGCCGTCCCAGATGGTCCTGGGCAGGGGGTATTTCCTCCGCAGCCTGTACTTGTCCACCGCCCCCAAGGGTCTGCCCCGGGCTCGCTCCGCCTCGGTGTAGCGAGCTTTGTACCAGAGCTCCTGCAGCAGCGGGTGGTTGGAGGAGTCGAAGTTGTGGCTCTCTAGGATGCTGTAGAGCTCGGCGTAGATGCCCTGGTGGAAAGCCACCAGCGCCCGGGCTTTCATCAGGCTCTCGTTGCCACGTAGCAGATCGCTCGGGGGCAAAGACCACAGGAACCTGGCTAGGCGGTCCAGGTTCCCACCTTGCTGCAGCGCCTCGCACACGCAGGCGACGTGGTCCGGGGAGAAAGCCAGGGGGGTCTGCGAGGAGGAGGAGGAGGAAGAAGAAGATGAAGAGGAGGGAGAGGAGGCAGCGTGGTGATTCCTGGCCAGGAGTTCCGTATGGAGCAGTACCTGTTCCGCGGCTCCCTCCTCGCCGGCGGCGGCAGAGCCTGCATGCTCCATGGGGAACGGGGCAGCGGCGGGAGGGGGCGGCGGCGCGGGCCCGTCGGGGGCTTCGGAGAGCATTTCCATCACATTTTCCTCCTTGATCTCTACCGCGATCACGATGTCGTCCGTGGAGGGGGAGGCAGAAGACATGTTTCGGTTTGTTTTCCTTTTTTTTTTTTTTTCCTTTCTTTTCCTTGTGTGTTGCTTTTTTTTTTTCTTCCTTCCCCCCCCCCCCTCGCGTTCCCTTCTCCTCCTCTCCCCCCTTCCTATCTCTCTCCTCCTCCTGCTCTAGCCGATCAGGTTTCCCCCGGCCCCGCAGTGACCATCCGGGATCGCTGCTGTATCCCGGCCGCGCTCCGCCGCTCCCCCCGCCGCGGCTCCCGCACCCGCCGCAAGACTATGTGGCCCCGCCCACCGCTGCCCCGGCCGCGCCCTCTCATTGGCTGCGCCGCGCCGGGGGGGCGGGGCTACAGCGTCTCCATGGCAACCGTCAATCAAGCGGCGGCGCTCCTCTCTCCGCTCCCCCCCCCCCGCTCCCATCTCCACCTGGAGCCCCCGGGAAGCGGTGGCTGCCGTCACCTGCGCCTTTCCCTGGAAAGGGACGGGTTAAAACGCTCCCGGTGCTGTCGTTACTGGGGCTGAGGGAGTTCTGTTGTATTCACTTCTGGGCCCCTCACTTGAAGAAAGTCGCTGAAGTGCTGGAGCGAGTCCAGAGAAGGGTGGTGGAGCTGGGGAAGGGTCTGGAGTACAAGTCGTGTAGGGAGCGGTTGAGGGAGCTGAGGATGTTTCTCCTAGAGAAAAGCGGGCTTAGGAGCGACTTTATCACTGCCTGCAACTCCCTGCAAGGAGCTGTAGCCAGGTGGGGGTCGGGCTCTGCTCCCGGGCTACCAGCGACAGGATGAGAGGACATAGTCTTAAGCTGCGCCAGTGGAGGTTTAGGTTGGGCATGGGGAGAACTTTCATCGCAGAAGGGGTGATTAAGCACTGGAATAGGCTGTCCAGGGAGGCGGTGGAGTTACCATCCCTGGAGGTGTTTAAGGAAAGTCTGGACGTGGCACTTAGTGCCATGGTCTGGTTGACACGGTGCTCTTTCCCAAAGTAATTGATTCTGTGGTTCCTGCTGGTTAGTCACGAGCAAGGGTCCCCTGTCTCCCCCTTGCTACAAGCGGAGCTCTGGGGCCGGGACAGCCCCCAGCCCCGCCGCCGGGCAGGCGCTGCCGCCCCGGCTCGCTCCGCTAGGGCCGGCGGCGTCGGGGCCGGGACGCGTGCGGAACGCGCGGGGCGGCGCTGGGCGGCGGCGGGGCCGTTTGGCGGCGGCACCGGAAGGCGGAAGGCGCGGCGGGAGGAGGGAAGGGAGCGGGAGGCGGCCATGGACGACCTGGGCTGCCCGCGGTGCAAGACCACCAAGTACCGCAACCCCTCCCTGAAGCTGATGGTGAACGTCTGCGGGCACACGCTGTGAGTGGCGCCGGGCCCCGGGGGGAGCGGGCGCGGTGCCGTGTCCCGGCTGCTCTGCTGGGCACCGGGCGGCGGGGCCTGGGGAAGGGGTCGCTCCGCCGGCCGGTCCGGGGGTGGGGGCGGCACCGGCTCCGCCAGACCCGAGCGGCGTTTGCGAGGCGGCTCCGGGCCGCTTGTGTCGCCGTTTCCTCCCCCGGAGGGTCCGTGTCAGCCCGGGCCGGGTCCCGTGTGGGTTTGACGGGCTGCCCTCGGTGCCTTCTCTGCAGTGAAATTCCTGGGGGAACGGGGAAGGAGCCCACGGGACACGGCGGGAGTTCGGGACAGGCTCCGGTCCCGCAGGGCTGTGACGCTTCGGGGTGCGAAGCGGGGAACGCAGCGACAAATACATTTCCCATGGAGTTAAACGTTTCTTATTTAAAACTGCTCGAGTAGTAAAGAAAAAAGGTGTTTTGTTGTATTCTTTTAATGTGTTAATTCTGCTGAATGAAGAGTGCTTTGCTGAAGGTTTAATGCTGGTTTAAATGTAGGAAAATCCTCTTGCGAACCTGTGCTGATGGTAGTCTTAACTCATTCGTGTTTTTTTCGTTTTTGTTTCTTTTTTTTTTTTCCCCCCAAGAACAGTAAAGACTTTTTTTCCTTTTCTCCCAAAGCTCAACCCTTAGATAGTACCCAGCACTGGCTCTTGCTGATTTAAGTCACGAATAGGCTGAACTCATTCACTTTCAGATCCGGAGGCCATCCTTAGTTAGTGCGGGAGTTTAAAAGCCTGTACTCTAATTTCTTTCTGGGTGTACACCACAGAACTCCAGTACTGCAATAGCAGCCCGTTCTGTATTTTTATTTTTGTTTGTTTAGGGTTTTTGTGTCTATTCATCTTTCCTGTGATGTGTATATTTTTAAACTACATGTGAATTACACTGAAAAGATGCAGCCTAAGAGCTTTTGCTTGCCTTGATACGTTGTGATAAGTGAACAGGATGAAGAAAGTCAATTACAAGAAAGGATTTATCTTATTGTCTTAGGCAGGAGAGGGTTTTCTGTTCGCTGCTCCTGTTCTCTGTGGTCCCGCAAGCACTTCTGTTGCCGTGAAGGTGTGGTGGTGTAGGAGAGGTGGCCTCAGGAGTGTCCCTTTGGTGACAGCTGCGCTGTCTGTGCGAGGGTGCCGTTAGCTGGAGTTCAGAAGGCAGCGGCCCCGTTTAGGCAGAGCTGTGCGGGTTTAAAATGATGCCTCGATCTTGTATCCACCAAAGATCAAAGGACTTGATCAAAGCGCTCCTGTGTGTGCTTTCAGGCTCCTCCAGAGCCGCTTCCAGCAGAGGACAGCATGTCTCAGTTTGCTCTCCTGCTTTGGTTCTCAGTTGTTTTGGGGCTTTTTTTTTTTGTAGCTGAGCTTTGCTTGAGAAAATTGTGTCTTTTGCTTTACTGGGTGCAGTTGCTGACACCGTGTTTGGGGTTGATGTTCTTGTCTTGCTTCTTGTTTCTGCAGGAGGGCTGCCTCTGCTTCCCCCAGCTCTTATTGTTTGCATCTCTGTTGCAGAGTAGGATCTCTGGGTTTCTTTGTTTTTGTTGCAATTAAGGACTCTCCATCTCGATGTGGTTCAAGTGTGCCACTTTCCCTCAGTATTTTCCTTCCAAGAGCTCCTTCAGGGTTGTGTATCTATTATTGTTTCCATACAGTGTTACAGAGCCTTTCATGCTGGAAATCGTTTCTTAGTAATGGTTAATAAATTTCCATAATAATTCATCTAGAAGCTGGAAGCTCAGATGACCCACCTGTGAATGAAGGGAGGTAATTGACACTTGTTCTCATAAATTCACCATATTTCAGTCACAAAGAAGGAATGCTTAATTAGCTCCCGAAGCAAATGAGCTAACGTAAGTTTCTGATGGAGATTTATCTTTAGGCAATCTAGTCTGATATTTTGCAGTTCTTACCATTGAAAATACTCCTTATTTCCAATCTAAATTTATTTGCTGTAATTGAAGCATTTAAGAACTCTGCCATGAATTTTATACACTCCTGAGCTCTTTATTGCTTCTCTTCTGTAGGAATGTGTGGAATATTTTGAGGGCTTTCTCTTTGGTGTTTTTCACTCTGAAGAAATCCCATTGCTTCAGTCTCCTCTCGTCAGTGACTTTTAAAAATTTATTTATTTTTTATTACATTTGAGGTCTATTCTCACTGGTTTTTTTAGGGCTTTTCCACTTGGTTTGCATTTTGTTGGAGCTGGATGTGGTGTCCCATCTGAGTCCTTAGTACGACAGCCAGCGTCAAAATTATTTCATGTACTTTTCATACCTGCATTTCTTTGGTGTTTTTCACTCTGAAGAAATCCCATTGCTTCAGTCTCCTCTCGTCAGTGATTTTTAAAAATT
>VWPU01007562.1:36223-48471 GCA_013398955.1 Callaeas wilsoni
CTGGATGTGGTGTCCCATCTGAGTCCTTAGTACGACAGCCAGCGTCAAAATTATTTCATGTACTTTTCATACCTGCATTTCATCCGGGCAGGATGATGAGCCTTGATGTATTTATTTTTTTGCAGTGATATGTTTGATTTATGTTGAGCATAAGCCCCAGATTCTTTAGCACTTTATCACTCAGCATATCTGTGGGCAGAACAGAATTCAAGCTTGCTTTCCATGTTATGTTGTGCAGATGATTATTATTACCTTTTTGCTCTGTTAAACAAGTTGTTACTTCAGGTGACTTTTGCACTTGCTTTAAGTGACTTTGGATTCTGAGACCCTCCATCCAAGTTTTTGTAACTGTCTGAGATTATTCTCTGCTAACATCCTGATATTTTCCAATGTGTAGTTTGTGGACAAAATGTTTTCTGGGAGATATTGGAAGTCGTTGCTTGTGACCATAAGAAATCCAACTAAGGCAGAGCAAAATATGGAGTTGCCTGCAGTAAGTTCATTGCTAAATAACCCTCTTCCCCTGGTTACTTTCTGTAACAGTGGAGAATGTGAAAAGATTAGAGCCGTGTGAATGGGCTCGCTACCAATTTTCTCTCTGACTGAAATGATGATGTCTTATCTCTGGGCGTGGTTTTCTAATCATCTCTGACTACTTCAGTATGTTCCGTTTTTGTTTAAGATGATACGACTGTCAGTTTAAGAGTGTCAAAAGTCCAGTTAAACCAAAACTATATTGCCTGTAGTTGCTGTTTCCGTATTTATATTGTTACTGTGTCATTGGAGGGAATTATATTCCTTTGATACAGTTTGTTCCTAAGAAATTGTGTTGAATTTCATCTGTTCTGTTATCTGAAATATGCAGGAGATAGGTTTTTTTTCTTACATTATTTTGGCATCTTCCCAGGATCTGATGGTAAGCCTGACTCTGGTCTGCATTTTCCCGTGTACTCGTTTCCTGCTCTTTAGAGGCAGGTGCTTTAGTCCTTCTTTAGGTTGTTGCAACTTAATGCAGAGAGCAGAGATAATCCAAAACTGCTTTTGTCAGTTTTCAAAGGGTAAATATTACATCTACCAGATCTGAAAACCTTGAAGTGCTCCTAATGCTGTAACCCCTGGATATAGTCCACAGGTTTATGGACTACACGTCCATTGGTTTATGGAAGCTCATTAAGCTGTCTGCAGAAGCACATTGCCTTTATGGCGCTTTTCGTTTGAAGCGTGCCGATAAATCTGCATGGAAAATTCAGAGCCGTGGCTTTGCTGGCTCGGGAGGTTTGGAGCAGTTGCTGTAATGCGTTTCCCAGTTCCAGCCCGGGCTCCTGCTCCTTCTGCTGTGCTATGAGTTACATTAGCCAGCTAATCCATCTTACTGAGTGGAGATTGATGCAGAAAGTGCCCCAAGTGCTTTGGCATCATCTGTTAGAGATTTTCCCCTCTCATTGAGTAGTGGGTTAATGCGCTCCTTCTTCTGCTGCGCTTTCTCGCATTGCACGCATTCTGAAGGAATATTTTCATTTTACCTTCAGTGCTGCCTCCTGGTAGTTTCTTTCCTAAAGCCCTGACCTCTCCTATTCTGTCAACTGTGCTGTTCACTTAATGAAGTGACCTCCAGTGATGCGATTTGCACTTGTGCAAAATACCTTGAATTTTAAAATATTGAAGAGCCTGTGCTTAGCTGAGATAATTTGTCAGTAAGCTTCAGATCTTTGTTTCATCTGGGTTTCAGAAAGCTTGTGGTTTTACCATGAGTTCATTTCATTCATTTTGTGAAACTCTCTGTTTTCCCTTCTGAAGAACTGTGAGAGTTATCGTCTTATGCCTTCTGTCAGCCAGGTTGTTTGCACTTTCACGTTCTTAGGCAGTTCTTCCCCTCTCATTAGAATGAAATTAGAAGAGCCATTCCTTTTATCATGGTTTATTTCCCCCCCTGCCCTTTTTTTTTCTTCTCACTTCTTATATAAAAAAAACCCACCTCAGACTATCTGAGAACTTGTTGGGCAACAGATGTCCTGGTTTTTCTTTCTTTTTTGACAGATGGATGCAGTGAAGATTCCTCTTGCTATGAAATCCTGTGCTTTGGAGGTTTGGCTGTTAATTCTTCTCCTCTTCCTCACTTCATTAATTTAAATCTTGTCTGAGGTGGATGCTCAGATGTGTGAGAGTCCCTGTGCTGGCCTCCCATCTCTTTCTTACTGTGACCTTGACCCTGCTGTCAGGTTGGTTCTGGGTTTTGGCAGCAGCATGCAGGTAGCATTTCTCCTCCCTCATCCCTTGCATCTCTTTGTGTGTCGGTGGCTTGACCCTGTGTTAGGAAGCTCACAGTGGCTTTCTCCTGATGCTGTGTGTTTGGCATGGTCGGTTCTCCCATGGTCAGCGGGGCTCTGGAATGTGCTCGGGACCAGAGTGCTGATAGCACAGCAGTGCTGCAGTGGAGATAAGGGATAGGCAGGTGGCTGCAAGATGATGAAATTGGACATTTGGTCTTTTGTAAACAGCCTTCAGGTTGAGATTCTGTTGCAGTTTATTCCAGTAGAACCTTGCCAAGCTTTACAATTGTGGGAGTGGATTTTTTGGGGGGTTATTTCTTGGTAGTTTGTTTTCCTTGGTTATTGCTTCTTGACCAGTATTGCCAAAAGTGTAACACCATGTGTTTTTGGCATCAGAGTAATGTTAAATAAGCCTTTTCCACTATAAATCTTCCCTGTCACTGGGAGGGAGGATGATAAATTAGCAGTTAAAAGTTGTTCTAGGATGGGACTTAGTAAGGAAATGCTTAGTTCAAGAATAATGAATGTCTTTTAAAGTTTATTTTCTTAAGTATAACAGAGGTTCAAGGTGTCAGATACTTGGCTTTAAAGCAACTTTCGTGCAGGGAAAAGTGTGTCTAATTATGGAGCAATGCTTGATTAAAGTCCTGTAATGCATTAGTTTCTAAGGTGCACTGATGGCTTTGCTTTCTTTTAGAAGTTCACTCAAGAATTATACTCAAAATCCATTGTGCATGCATGACAATTTTTGGTTATTCAGACAATTCCTAGTGTCTTTTCTAAGCATACAGATGCTGGGTGCGTGCTTGCCAATGAAGTTGTAATCCACCTGGCTTCACTTGAGACCATGAATTATCTGTTATTCTGCCTGCTTGGATTTCATTGCCTGTGTTGAGTTTTAGGAGGCAGGTTAAGCATATCCCACTGATTTACTTATGTAAAGAGGAAAGGAAATGCATCCACCCAAACCTGCATTAAAAGAACGTTAAGGTTGTTACTGCAAACAGGAGTGGGTAAAGAGATTTATTCTTGGCTGTAAACTTGGACCATATGGTCTCCAACAAGGAGACACAAAAATGTTAGGTAAAAAAGGCAGTTAATTGGGACTCTTGGTTCACCTTTGTTATCCCACTGCCTTTTATAGGGAGCAGGAAGGAAACTGGTATGTAAAGCTCTTCCTTAGGAGTCCATCCTGGTGCTCCAGCTACCTGAGAGCCATCCTGGCTTGTAGAGAGAGGAAACGTGGGTGTCTGCAGACCAGCAAAAGCAAGGAAACTCCTTTTCTTCCCCAGTGTCATGCCAGCTGTTGTGCTGTCTCACCAAAGTGTCTTTCCAAGCTTGACATCTCAGGGAGACAAGGGCTCAGGGTCCAGAGCAGCCTCCACAGAAAACTGGGAATCTCAATTTCAGCTGCTGCCAGTGTGGTGGTTTTGGGTTTGTTCGTGTACTGCCACAATCTTAGATGTTGATGAACTTGCTTAGTTAATGAACTTGCACTTTTATAAGATTTTCTGGTCTCTTTCCTGTCTGCAAGAGACTTATGGAAAAGTGTCTGGTCTCCTTATTAAAATTAATTTTTTTTTCTCCTGTTCTCGGAGGGAGATGTATTTATTTCTCATTTAATTTGTTAATAAGGCTTCAAAACGAAGACAGTGTAAAAAAGCTTGCTGTCTCTAGGCCCAGCTTTGTGTTGCTCAGGGGAGACATCAATTCACCAAGTTGTGTTGTGAGGATTCTCTAATCTGCCCTGCACCCTGTTAGGGTGTTTCCAGGGATTCATTAGGGGGGAAGTGCATCCTTGGAGAGCTCTAATTGCGGTGTTAACAGCTGCAAAGATGAAGAAACAGAGGTTTCATTATTTGCGTATTTATTTTAATGTCAGAAGCTTTCAGAGTTTTGTGGCTGTCAAATTCCCTGGGAGGTAGAAGTAGGAGCATCCCTGGTGAATTCAGGGGAATGGGGTCTCATGCCAGTGCGTGGGGCTGGACTTGTTGGAAAACAGTTTGGAATCTTCTTGTTTAAAGCCCTTCCAAGTGAAAGGATGGCTTGGCTTCCTGCTGCATTCTTCTCTGCAGTGCGGTTCAAGAAAATGCCTTTCTTCTAGGATGGGGGGGAAGCCCTGGAGACTGTGGAAAATAACATAAAACTGTATTGCAGCCAAGTGAGTTTGAGTGAAGAGGTCTGAACTAGAGGTAGGCAGTGAAGATCTATCAGACCTGTAACTTTTAACTTGAGCATGTGGGAATTAGGGGAGCATAAATATGCATTTGAATTTTATTTGGCAAGCTTTTTTTTCCAAAGAAAATACCTTGAATGCAAGATATACAAGGACAATGATTCAGGGCTGTCATTTGTAAACATAAATGTTGGTTGTGATATATATGATTTTTAGGCCAAAAAAAGTGGTATGTGGGCTTTGGAGTGTAAACAGTATGAGTGTGGTGGTTCAGCCATGGAAGTGTGGATTCAGGATTTGTCAACAGGCAGCAGGCACAAGGAAAAGAGCCACCAGACTTTGGTACTTACCAGACCCTTGCAGGAGCTGATCTAGTTTGCTAACCTGGCAGAAAATGAGCTTTTTTGGTCACTTAATGCTGTTTGTACAAAACTAGTGAGTTGAAGTGGCTAGTGAGTGGCTAGCCAGACATCAGGGGTGGTGCAAGGTCATCTGTAGGAATCTGTCTACAAATGAGGTAGGAATAGGGTAGAAGGAAGGACCTTCCTATGGCACAATGTTAATTTGGCTTTTTTTACCATTTTGTGAAGCTGCGTGCTTTAAAAGTTGGCTTATCTGGGAGAACAAGTGTTCTGTTTTGTCTCTGAGGCTTGTTTTTTTTGCTGTTATTGCCATATCACACCTCAAATTAGATTCCTGGATGGTAAATCCCTGCTTGTATGAAAAGCATGAATAATCTTGGTGTATTAAAGTTATTGCGCCTGCATGCAGTTGAAAATCTCAACCAGAACAGGAAGTTGGTGTGGTCCTGAAAATGCCTACTTTGCTTTGGGGAGATAAGTAACGAAAGCTATGTAAATGTATTTCATTCCCAACAATTTTGACCTCTGAGAGAATTCTCTTGGTTTCTTCTGTGTGACAGATCAGGAAGGTTTTTACTCATTTGTCAGATTTACTATGAGACTTTAACTGATGCTTGATTGAAGTAATTGCACAATCAAAGCCTGTCTTCTTCCTCTGAGGAAGAAGCAAAATTATTATTATTTTTTTGTTAAGTGGGATGCATTCCCTCAGAAAGAAAGCTTTTTCCTGACTTCTTAGGGCATAAAAATCTAGGTCATCTTTCTTCTTTGTCTTTTTGTAGTTATTCCTGGTTTTATTAATTGAGATTAGATGCTCTTTGGATCTCATTCCATCTCATTAGTCTTCCAAAGTCTCTACAAGTTAGTCATGGGAGGTGATTAAATCATTGCTGAAATACCCAAGAGGTTATTTCCTTCTGCCATCCAGTTTTGACAGTGAATGTTTGCTTTTACATTTGGCTCTGAGTCATGGTCTTGATACTTCTGATGACGTGGTGTTAATGCCTCAGTTTAATTCTTTTGTTTTAAAACTGGCATATTTAGAAAATCTTCTCTTTTCTCTGTTGAGCTATCAATTGCCATGTCTGCTTGGTAATATTTCTTGTCTGCTTAGCAAAGCTCCCAGAGCTCTACTCTTCATTCCCTGTAAGTACTTTTTGGAAATTTAAGTTATGGTTCTGCTCCTTGTGACCTTGGCAAAAGGAGAGCTGTTGTTTATATCCTGTCTCTCCAGTCAGTAAATGGAAAAGTAAATTCTTTTTCCTTGGTTCTGAAAATTCAGTCTGCTTAAATCTGCAGCCTAGATTGGAGACTTTACAAGAGCATGCAGTGACAGGACGGGGGAAGGGCTTCACACTGAAAGAGAGCAGGTTTAGATGAGTTATTAGAAAAAAATTCTTTACTGTGAGGGTGGGGAGGCCCTGGCACAGGTTGCCCAGAGGAGCTGTGGCTGCCCCATCCCTGGGAGTGCTCAGGAACAGACTGGATGGAGCTCTGAGCAATCTGCTCTAGTGGAAGGTGTCTGTGCCCGTGGCAGGGGACTGGAATGAGATGATCTTTAAAGTCCTTTCCAACCCAAACCTTTCTGTGGTCCTGGAAATGGATTTGGGTGCCCAGCTTGAGGAGTCTTCCAAGGCTTGGCCCCTTCTGGGTTGGGTAAATGCTTACCCTGTTAGGTCTGACACAGGTGTGGTAAATCTCTGTGGTGAAAACAAGTGCTTCTCAAAAAGAAGGCAAACACAAGAGCTGTTTAAACAATTTCATATCAAGCAGGTTTTTCTCTTTCTTTTAATTGCATCTACTTCATTTTAAATGCAGCCAATAATTCTGCGGGTTTACGAGGAAAAAGGACAATGGACTTGCTTCTGTGTGGTTGCATTAGCTGTCAGATGTTAATAAGCCATATACATAGGTTTAATATTTATGAATTGAAGCAAATAGATTCCTGAGTCATTTTAGAAAGCACATATGTCTTGGTAACTGTAAATTCACAGCAGGGCAGATCCAGAAGTGCCCTCTTGGAGTACTCAGAAGTTGCATTTGTGTGCATGCTCTTTGTTTGGGGCTTTGGTTGGTTGTTCCTCCCCCTGGACAACTGAAGGCAAAGTGTGAAGAAAAGCCAGGTCAACATTTTGTAAGTTGAGTTGAATACTCCACTGTTCACACCTGGTTAGGAAATAAGGAAAAAAATTCTCTGGCAGTAACAGACTGTGGGAGAGGCACCAAGCTGAGCTTGTGTTGGGAACACTTCAGTTTCGTGTTGCTGGTTCCCTCTTTTGGTTTGCTGATGTGCAGGGAACAGTGAGTGTTTTCTCATAGACCACTCTGGCTGCAGTAAAAGTCACAAGTAGTAGTCCTAACAGTGATCTGAACTTTGTAAAGACATTTACCTGGTTTCTCTTTCTTAAAAAATATTTTGCAAGAATTAATTTCGACAAGACCAGATCTGAGAAAAAAATCTTAGCAGGAACTGCTGCTATATGTGACAAAATTAAACTTCTTCATAGCTAAAAACATTTTTTGATGCTCTGAAAATGATATTAAGTTGTTCTTGTTTTGAATATAACGTGTGGGAGGAGAGAATGTACAAAGAAATTCTTGCAGGTTTTTTTTGTGTGGAACGTGGATAAGTTCAGATCGGTGAGAACAAGATGGCACTGCCACAAAGAAACAATGAGGAAGTCATCCGGTCTGATAAATATTTTGGCTTTGAATTGAGAAACATGAGGTAGTGATTTTTGCTGTGCCCACACAGTCCTGCCTCAGTGACTGGCACTAAGGTTAGATTATGTCTAAGCATTTGCAGAACCCTGAGCTTAACGTGAGCATGACAAGTTTAACATTCTGGAGAAGATAAGTGGCTCTGCTGAGAGTTAGGAAATAGTGGGATGGGAGAGAGTGAGTAAAAAGGTATTTTGTTGATTTTCTTTTAAGGAGGAGTACTGAGGTGAAGGTTCCCAAGAATGTTGTACTCTTCAGTTTTTTATTAATACCAAGAAGTGTGGCCAGACTGCCAGTCTCTGCCAGGGTGACAAAGAAGGACTGATGTTCCTAGACAGCAGAAGGCAAGGGAGTGGTTTGGCCAGTGTTGACACCTTCAGACTGCTGAGCCAGAATGGGAAGTGTTGGGTCTAACTGGGCAGGAAAGTCTGGCACTGGGTTTAGATGTATTGCAAGAGCTGCCCTCAGAGCCAGGGTGAAGGAGGAAGATCTCTGGTCCTAGACAAGTACAGGCAGACAAATGTTTAACTTCTTTGTCATCCTTACTTGCAGGGTGTCATGTGTTTATCTGTTTAAAAAAAAAAAATCTTTGTGGGGATTAGGATCTGAACAATCTGTAGGTGTAACTAGTGGCTAGATAATCTTTACTGTGAGTATATCAATAGCCTTGTGTAAACAGAAGAGTCCAGATTGTTCTGGGAGTAGTGTCTGTAGGCTCTAAAAGACTGAAAAAACAGTCCTTCCACACTCTGGATGGCGTCAGGAAAGACTGTCCGTGGCAATTGTGTAGTTTGATAAGCTTGTGACTGATGTGCTGTGAACTAGGAATGAGAGGCTGCTTTTAAATCCCCAAGGGCCCTTGTTCTAGGAAAAAAAATGAAAAGTTATCTTTAGTTTTGGGGTATGGTTGTGTTCTGTAAAGGGAGAGAGGGAGGTTAACAGGACTGAGGGCAATGCCAGGGTGGTGGGATGTTGCTGAACATTGTCAGCTGAGCAGGCTCGGAGGAATTCAGGAGCTGGAAAGATACATGTCTGTTGAGCTTAGTCTAGAATTGCTGCATTTCTTTGAACTTTTTTGTTTCTACTCTTGCAACAAAATTCTGCGAAACAAACCTTTGATTTCTATTCTGTCTGCCTTGTTTTGGGCAAACATAATACAGGAGGTGTGTGCAGAATTAGCTGCCTTCACATGGGCAGGATCTCAATGATGTATGAGTGAAACAGCCCCTTGGGGATTTGTTTCTTGGGATGAAGTTAGGGAACTCAAATTGCATGGGGTCTGTGTGGGAACCTTTGCTGCCAGCTGACAGATTTTGGAAGTGAGCCTTCTCTTCTGCAAGGAACGTGTGATTGGGAAACTCCTTGTGGCTCTGAGGAAGCTGAAATGCAGTAGTGGTTGAAAGGGGAGGCTTGCTCCCAGTCTGACTGTATGGCAGTAAAGGAAGCTGCAAAGATCACCAGGGAGACTTGCTTGGAGAAAGGGACATGACTATGTGAGAATTTGAAAGAATGGGCTAGGGAAGGATTTAGGACACTCTTGGAAAACTGAGGAAAAACTGGAGCTAAAGAAGTATGTAGCAAGATGTGAAGTTCTTGGAGGATAAAGGCATGAGGAGACTCTGACTGTGGGAACGTCAGAGGTGAGGGTAGTGAGTGTATGTGCTTGAAATTGTGGTGAAGGGCTGTAGGTGTCTAACTGGAAATTAGCCAAGCCTGGATACAAAAGTCTTGGCCAGGAGAAGAATGAAGGGTGCAGAAGGGCACTCAGATCCTGTGTTCCCTCCGTGGGCTGGAGCAGCACCCGCCTGTTTGAGTTGTTTTACAGAGCCCTGAGGTGGAGCTGGCCACGTTCCTGGAGTGCAGTGTTTTGTAGGGGCTCTGCTGTGCCCATGGGATGCCCCTGTGGAAGTGCAGGTTTTGTGCAACTGCTCCTGCCTTCCCTGGGAAGCTGGGCTTTGAGCAGAGGAAATCCTATAGAGCACTAATGCTAATCACTCTCAAATCAGGAATGTGAAATTTGGGCATGCTTCAAGCATTAATTATAGCGGCTTAATTTCCTTATCTGGTAATGTGGGGATAATGCTACCTCATGGTGGTTTTGAGAAGGTCAGTTATTTAATGCTGACTGTGCATGCCAAAGAAAACTAGAGAGGGGGAGAAAAACAGTAAACGTGTCGAAGCAGGATTTGAGCAGGGCAGAATAAACAAGGTCTGAGGATAAACTGGCATTGCCTGCGTGTGTTAGCTGAGTGTTGCCTATCCAAAAGGCTGAAAGAGGTGGGATCCTAACAAAGTGGAAAGAGCAACCCCTCATCCTGGTGCCTGGCAGGCCATGCACATTTACTGTGAGGAAAACGTGTAATGCCTGGGCCATGTATCATGCACGTTGTTAGAGGAATAACATGACATTGAGGCCTCTACCCCGCTGCCTGGCTTAGTTGACATAAGGTAATGGATATTGAGGGGAGGAGCTGAGTAGCAGCCTGATTACATAAGCCTTTTTTCCAAAGGAAATTGGCTAGCACAATGTGGAGATATAATAAATTTATATTGTGGTGCACCACCACAAGAGGGATCAGACCGCTTGAATTTTCACTTTTGCGTTTTTGATTCTGCGTTCTTTCATGTAGCCTGTGTTACATATGGAGATTTTAAGTGTCTGACTTGTCAATGATAATATTAGAAATTTGGTTGAGTAGTGGGCTTGGGTATAGTTTGCTTTCTGTCACAGGTCTGTTTCTTGGCTTCAGTCTCTGCAGTAAAAACAAAAAACATTACTGCATGACGATGATAAATAGATTTACATTTCTGCTTGCACAAGAAGTTATCTCTTACTGTTTGCTAGGTAAGTCTTCGTTTCCAATTCACTGGTTTTTTTAAGTGAATATTCTAAAAACTGACTGTGCCATTGAGTTCAGAACCCATGCAGAGCCTGTACTTTATATGAGCTTGATCATTCAAACCTGATTTCTCTCTTCTGGAGCATTGGTTATATAATTGGCAAATGTATACAAGACAAATGCTGACCTGAAAGTAGCCATTCCTTGAATATAATGGCCCACAGTCACTTTCTCTTACACCTAATTAGTCCAACATTTTATTATAAAGTCTATTTGTTTTCTAGGGAGAGTAGAAAGATGCAAAGTTGCTTGAAGGAGAATTGTCCCAACTTCTTTCTACTGTGTCCTTCCTCCACAGATATAGAAGCAGCTCTATCATTGAAAATTTAATGAAGCTTTCATCAATATAATGCTGTGCCTCTGCATTCTCTGAAATGTATTCATTTTTAATGAGCTTCTAATTCTAATTTCAGGTAACAGGAACAACTGAATATAACCATAAATCTGATTTGTTTATGAACAGCGTGTCCCACGTAATTTACAATTCCTTAAGTTGTTGCTGATGACTTTTGGCTGTTTTTTGGTAGTTTGGTAAAAATGTTTTGTTTCAGACCTTTATTCTTTTTTTTATAAAAATCAGCCTCAGCAAACAGAAGCAATGACCTTAAAACAACAAGATGGTTATCCCAGTGTCATATTGGAGTAATTGCTTTTTTTGTTTTTTAATTTCTTAGCAATCCTGGGGTTAGTTCCTTAGTTAAAAAGTACAATAGTGGGAAAATATTTTGGGTATGTGGGGGAGCTGGTAATACTGAACAAAATATAGAATTGTGGGTGATGAATTACAGAAGATGGAAATAGTCTAGGAATAGCTGTGAAAATACCCTACTGCACTCTGGACAGTCTCAAACTGGAGACATCTATGAAGCATCCAATAACGTTTCACTGCTGGAAGAAGCAACCGGGCTTGCTTGGCTTTTTCTTACTGGGAGTGAATCATAATGCTGAAAAAATGGTATTGTTTACCAAATTTTATGCAATAATGACACTTATGAGTACGTAATTACATTTTCAATTAGAATAAGAAAGCATTAACACTGAAACATTCTTTTGATCATGCGAAAATACTTTATTGTTCTATCTGCATTATTTAATTTATGATCCTTTTATTGTTTCTCATAATCATAATTGACGTTTATCCATAAATATTTAATTTGTGTTTTGGATGTTAATTGCAGAAAAAGGCCACATATAATGTAATGCCACTGAGTAGAGAAACATAAAATTTAATAACCAGAAACATTCTCTACTACACATAGTATTGCCTTTGTAATAATACAAAGAGTAATGTAGAGCAAGGGGATGGAATGAATACCATTCTTGGCAATGTGCAACTTTTTGTTTCATCTCTTAACTTTCTTGAAAAGAAGTCTTAGTATAGTACCAGGAGGAAGCTGCGCTTCCTTGCATGACACGTTTGTATCCTGGTTTCTTTTGACAGTTCTTATTTTCTTGCATTGATTAGCTTGGAGCATTACACCAGCAGGATGTTTTTATATATATATTTTTAATCCAACTTTTTAAGCACTTTTTAGCAGCTGCACAAATGCAAACAGTATGCTGAGCATATTATATGAATATCCTGAACTGTTTCAGGTATGTGAAGCAGCCCTACAATTTTATTCAACCTTTAGTGAGACTTAGCACTTGACCTTGGTGGTCTTTTCTCGCAGCAGACCAAGAGAAGGTGTTGGGTGGCATCTCCTGGGAGGTGCAGCTCTGGAGCAGTGTCCTTGGCACTGCCAGCGTTGGCACAGGCTTGGGGCGAGTCCCTGAGAGCACAGCCAGCCAGAATGGGTGCATTGGTTTGGCACAGCCT
>VWPU01007563.1:0-15171 GCA_013398955.1 Callaeas wilsoni
AAAGAAGGGGAAAAGAAAAGGGAGGAAAGGATGGTGAAAAAGTGGGTGAAAAAGGGAAAAAGTGGAGGAACGGGAAGAAAGTGGGGGGGGAAAGGAGGGGAGGAAAGGGAGGGAAGAAAAAAGGGGACAAGTGGGAAAACACCAGTGGAAGTGAACAACATACAAGCGTAGGGGAGAGTCAGAGAATATTTCTTCAAAATCAACAACAGGGCAGGTTGTTTTGATAATTAACGCGACACCTGGAAAAGCACATTCCTTCTCGGAAAGGCACCGGCTTTCCTTTCCCCTTTACTGATGGTAAGAAACTGTAACACTGTCACGTTGCCAGTGACAGGCTGCCACAGAGCAAAACAGGCAGGAAATGATGAAGTGAAAAACAAATATGGGGACTGATAAGTGACCTCAGCGACTCCAACATCAGGCACCAAACCCCGATCAAGTCTGGAGCCCCAAAGCTTTGGGGTCTGGTACAGATTTGCATTAAAGCAAACTCCAAGTTTCTGAAAGCAAAGCCTTCACTGCACACCCATGATCAACACCGGCAAAACCACTTCCTACAGCCTTGAAGAACTGCAGATTTCCACCCCAAGAGCTGTCACAAGCCTTTTGCTTGTGACCCCAACATAAAGCAGTGTTGTTCTGTGTATCTGTGGGAATCTCTGGTGCCTTTGCTGCTGTTCAAAGCCTTCCAAATCCCACCGAAACTGGCTCAAGTGGGGTCAGAGCTCCAGAGGCAATGGCACAGCCACAGTTTCATACTCACTCTGCAGAAGAGATGCAAAAGCTGTGCTTACCCACAGGCAAAGCTACCCTTGCCTCCCCAAACTCCACACCCACTCCAAAGCCAGGAAAAACTGGAAGCAGAGACCAGGATTTGTTTCTGTCCCCTTAGTTTGCTCAGAGATGGATAACACGACTACCTTCCTGCTCTCGAGGGGGGATGTATTTTCTTTGCCTTTCAACAAATTAGGGAGGGATGCACCAGGGTGAGAAGGAAACTTGGAATTAATGGATTCTAGAGTGTGATAGAGCATATGGCAATTCCCAAACAGCATCCATCACTCGTGTGTCCCACAGGAGCCTCCCAGCTGTAGCAGCAGCAACCCATGAAGAACCATGGATAAGCAGCCTTAAGCATGCTGCTGCAAGGAAAGCCCAGGTAGGACAAAGGAATCCCCTGGCATTTGCAGGTGAGTACAAGGATGTGGGGGTAGAAATGAGGCTGAGCTTGTCTCCAGGGCTGACAATTTGATGGAAAGAGATGCTTTGACACTTGGCTTTTGCTGCATCACTCCCCAGTGAACTAGTTATTAAGGTTTCCTTTTAATGAAGGCATTCAGAGTCCAGAGATTAAGCAAGAGGAACACGGGAAAGGATGGGAGGTGCACACTAGACCACTTGGAAAAATGGGAAGGCTGAAGCTTACAGATATTGCAATCCTGAAATATCCCAGGGAACAGCACCAGCAAGAAGGAAAGGGACTTTTTTAAAGAGCAAGTAGTGCCAGGATGAGGAGGAATGGCTTCCCACCGCCAGAACGCAGGGTTAGATGGGATATTGGGAGGAAATTGTGCCCTGTGAGGGTGGAGAGGCCCTGGCACGGGTTGCCCAGAGCAGCCGTGGCTGCCCCATCTCTGGCAGTGTCCAAGGCCAGGTTGGACAGAGCTTGAAGCAACCTGGGATAGTGGACGGTGTCCCTGCCTGTAGCAGGGTGCGGAACGAGATGATCCTTAAGGTCCTTTCCAACCCAAATCATTCTGGGATTCTGTGACTCTATAAAATACCAGATCTATTAAATATCACCCATTTACACAGAATTGCCCGTTACAACTTTAAATAGGTTCTGTACAAAGCTGCCATGTGACAGCTACGCCAACAACACCCTAAAACATGCCTATAAGTAGTTTGAAAAACCGAGTCAAAAATATTCCAGGACAGCTTTTGCAGTCGTGTTTATAGAAGGAGCACAAGCTTTGCCAATCAGGGTTTTAGAAAAAAATAACCCACACAAGCCCTGCTCATCTGATTTTTCATATATGCAAAATGCAAACTCGATTCCTTCGCGGCAGAAGGCTGAGTCTGGTAAAATATCAATCATATGTCACTTTGCTCAGATAGCTCTGGCACCCTTCCTGTTCCACGGACAAAATGGAATAACAAATTATTCCCAAGGCTTTATTTCCAAGAACAAGGTGTAAGGTTTTTCTATAGTAAATATTAAAGCTCTTCTATATATTATAATCACACCCTTCTATGACTGCTTTAGGAGCTTCCTTCAAGCTGCTGAACTTAAATAATTCAAGCCGCGCCGTGATTCCGTGTTCTACACGTGCGGCTGCAAACTGTGCTGCCTGTGGGAATTTCAAGGGCAGGTGCATCCCTGCCAGCTCCTCTCCATGTCACGGAGCTGTCACTGCCATCCTATCTCTGGATCCGGATTTCCCTTCTCCTCCCTCCGGTACGTCTCTCCCACAAAGGTCTCCATTCACTCTCTCCTGACTGCAAAGTGTCAGCACAGCACCCTTAGGATCCAAAGACAACACGTTCCTACTCAACAAGTTCAAAACTGGGTTTAGGGGAGATAAAAGGAATGCAAGAAATTCAGGGAAAGGCAAGGCATTCCTCCAACATGACATTTAATTAAACGTTTGATTTTAACTTTTTTTTTTTCCCTTTAAATAATCTTTGTCTTGTTTTCTTCACCTCAGTGTCCCTCAAAACTGCCTGTGCCCCACCTCAGCGTCCAGGTCCTTGGCACTATGGCTCCAGGTATGGACTCTAGGAGTTATCATCTCTGAGGAGTGCAAAAGACAGCCTGAATTTGAAAATTTAACAGACATGCATGTTTATAACCTCGACTTAAATTTACAGAAGCTTTAAACCCAAGCAGGCAAAAGGAAAAGCTCTGTTAAAGAACAAGTTAATGTAGTATTTTCGAGGATTCTTGTGTTCTGACTCATCTCCATGTGAAATACACTGACCAGGACTACCTCTTCAGACTAAAACTGCTACCTGAAATATTTTCAGTTCTAGAATAAGTACTTCAGACAGTATCATCTTGCATTTGGAAATACCTTCTGTTTCTATATGGTTTAAAAAGTAGTAGCACACCACTTCACCCTCAGCTGGGTTGCGAGTTGTCCGTACAGCAGAACAGCTCTCTGGGATTTCCTCCATCAAAGGTTTTGATTCCTCTTTCTATTCAAAGTTTAACAGACATTTCAAAAGAAAACAGACTTTCTACTTCTTTATTCTCGCTTTCTGATCATCACTTGAAACACCAGCATTAACCCCACACGTTCCCAGCTGAGGACAAAGGTGACACAGGATGAGTTACGCTGAGCATTTTTCCATCTGATAGTTTCAATCCCAATCCAAAACTCAAGTCAAAGAAAGACTTTACAGAACTCTTGCACTCCCACTGCAATTTCTGGAACGAAACTCTCTCCTTCCATGATGTCTTGTAAACCACAGTGCTGCACTGAATGCTGAGCAGAGCTTACATCTGGAGCCAACTTTGCCGGATTTGAACTAGAATCAGAGAATCTAATTCTTCCCTGTCAGGGTGTTGAGGCCCCGGCACAGGTTGGTGGAAGGAGTCCCTGCCCATGGCAGGGGGTGGAAATGGATGAGCTTTACGGTCCCTTCCCACTCAAACCATTCTGGCATTCCATGAATCATAAAATGGTTTGGGAACTTCTGGAATAAAAGTCCAGATGTGGCTTGAAAATACACTATTTTTTTTTCCTTCACAGAATACAGGACCAATCACCACCACAAATACAGTGCATATTCACACATCTTCTGGTGACACAGTCTTAGCCAAGGCAGAACTGCCAAGCCCACCTAAACCTGCTTTAGACCCTCTCTCCCTCTCATTAGTGCCAGACAGTATTTACAAATCAGTAACCCACAAGGTAAGTGAAGAAGTTCCACTTAAAATTTCACAACGCAACTGGTTTCATGTATTAGGTCAGTTCGAGGAAACGCAGCGCCGCTGAATGGTGCTGCAACAGCTGACGCCTCCAAGGAGAACAAGTTCCTTAATTCTTAGGTTGTTAGCAGAGGAATCATTTAAATTTGGAGAAAATAGGACCATTTAAGCCCAGGAAGCAGGGGACTCAGTGTTGCCAAAGGTTCCGAGTGGAGCGTTTCTAGGAACCAGCAGCTGGCACAGATCAGAAATCTGGTGAGGGAAAACTCAAGCAGGAGCTGGATGTTATAATATGTTAAAATCCCAGGAACCACAAGCCAAACACAGAGAATTCAGCCACTTTAGACACGGAGAAGCCCAGCTCGCTGGAACGCTGCTTCCGTGCGAGCCTGTTAACTCCCATTAGGAGCTGCCCCAGCTCTTTCATCCCTTACCCACATCATTACACACACCTTTGCTTGTGCCCCAGGTTTCATCAGTCAAGGCAACAAACACCAGCTTTAAATAGACTGGACAGGGTTTGCAGTGCTGGGAGTGATCTGGTTTATATGCACTCATTAAGGCACTTTATCGACCCACACAGGCGTGACACCGCGTGGCCGTTCAGAACGGCAGCAATTAAACACACCCAGCTCTCCAAGCCAGGGCTAGGATCAGACCTTTTCAATAAGGTGGGCCATACAGACTCCATCACACCAAAGTATCACTTGGATTTCACTGCGCCTCGCACAGCCAGGAGGAAAATAGACTAAAGAACATCAGGAATGGTTAAGAACAATGACTAAATCACACCCTTGGTCCCAAGAGCTCCAAGTTGAATTCTAGGGGGATGCTGAACACTTCTATTCTCCCACCAGTGCAGGTCACCACGGAGCCAGTGGGAACTCCAGAGGATAAACCATCAGCTCTCTGGCAAAGGAGCCTAATTACAACTTCCTCTGGGGAACGATGAAGCTTTTAAACAGTGCAGCCTAGTTTTATGGAAATGCCACAGATGCCTCTGACTCATTTTCAGGAAGGTCCCTTGAAGTCAGGCTGTGGCTTCAAAACATCCAGGTGTGCTGAGTAGTGCGGAGAAGAGTCCTACAAGTGCTGTTCTGCCAAACGATGCTCTGATACTGCAAAACCACCCACCACGTGCTTCCTCCAACCTCAAGGGGAATATTCATAATAGAGAAGAAAACAACGAAATTTTTGAGGAACTCCTAGCACTGACAAGCGGAGAAACAAAAAAAAAAATCAGAATGAATCCCTTCATGATCAGCTATAGGATTTGAGAACACTGACGGCAGGTGTTCAATGTGTGGATCAGAGGGATGGGGAAGAGAAAACTGCCCTCATCCATCCCAGGAGCACAAGGGTAAAAGATGCACACAGTTCAGAGTGACAGGCTCCAAGGAATGGAGTACAAGGAGACAACGTGTGAAGCCAGACCACGGGAAATGCGACCGGAGAGGCGATCCCAGAGGGATTCCTGAGCTGCACGAGCTGCCAGCTGAAGCAGAGCCAAAGTGGCAGCGGGAGACGCTTGCAGCTACCAGTCGAACGTCAGGAGAACTGGTAGGAAGTTTCCAGGAGCTGCTGGAAGATCCAAGCAAGCTGCAGCAAGCTCCACTTTCCCAGGCTGTGACCAGCGTGGAAGGGTAAACAGCTGATAAGGAGGAATGTGCTGCAAAGCCCCCCCGAGCAGCCAGAACCCCCCTGCTATCCCACAGCTCGGCCCAAGGATGATTTCCAGTGCCCACGCCCAGCACACACCTCCCCTCAGCCAGTTTTGCTGCTGGAAGTCCAAATCTCGGGAGATTTCATCCAAAGAGTATCTGATGCTGGACAACAGCTGCAAAGAGCTCAGAGCTGAGGAGTTTCTGCCTCAGATTGCAGTTACAGTGCATAAGGAGAGATGCATCCATGCTGGATATCCCCAGACACCAGAATTTCAGCTCCAGCTATTTGTCACAGTAAAACATTTTAAGGCAGTAGCATTCCTCAAACTAAAATGACAGATAATATCCCATTTTAGAGCTCCAAAGCTAGCTTCTCGTTCTTCATTTCAGTAACTAAGATAAACATTTTGTTTAACAGCTGTATTAACAGGTAGAAACACACTTTGCTCCAGAAAGCCAGGCAGATTAACAGACCTGCCTTCTGCAGCATTTAAACTCTCAGTTCAAGATGAATTCCTGGGAATGGGGGGGGCGACCCTCATTTCTTCTGAACAGAAATCAAGCACAAAGTCTATCTTTGAGTCTCCAGCTCTGCTGCTTCCCATCCTGCTTACAACTTTGCCACACACGTGGGAGCACCAGCAGAGCCGAGTGATGATTCCTAGAGGATATCACAACTTCTGTCAAGTCTCGGCTGTGATCAACATGGGGTCTGCAAAAGGAACAGACCCCAAACTACCTTTGGGGCCTCCTGCTCAGTGTCAACTCACAGCTTTCCTTCTGTGCCTCTGCTCGAGCTGGGGTGCGCCTGGAAGTTCTCACACCTCTGGTGAAGGATGAGCCCTTGGGGAGCCACAGCACCTGCAGCTGATCTGAGGAACCAGGAGGAAAAATCCGAATATTGACCAGATTTCCTGCTCCCCAGGCAAGGCCTGTCACTGTTACTGCCCCCCAAACACGAGTACACTAGTGTGCAGCACTAAGGTGTTTTATCCTGGAATGGTAGGGACCTCAATGATCATCCCGCTTCAACCCCTATGGGCAGGCACACCTTCCACCAGCCTAGGCTGCTCCAAGTGTTGTCCAACCTGGCTCTTTTACCATGACCAGGACATTGATCTTAAATTTATCTAAACACTTTCCATTTATATTCTCATGGGCGTCTAAATACACATATGAAGACTCCTTTGGGTCCATTCACAGCTTGCTTTGTTCAGCTGAGGGCTGGGTAGGTTTTTATACGCATGAGCTTTCCAGCCTGAGAGAAAGAAAATTAGGGCCTCACTATCCAAACCCATGATTGCAAGTATTGGAAGTGGCTGCCCAGCACAGTAGTGGAGTCACCATTCCTAGAGCTGTTTAAGGAATGACTGGATGTGGTACTCAGTGCTCTGGTCTGGTTGACAAGGTGGAGATCAGCCACAGGGAGAACTCGATGATATTGGAGGTCTTTTGCAACCTAAATTATTCTAGGATCTACATAAGAAAGTGCAGAGCTCTACGAGCTAGACTGAGGCCTCACGGAAGCACCTGAAGCCGCTTTCCTTTCTTGTTTTTAAATTCACTATGTTTGTTTTACACACAGCACAGGCTGCTCCAAGAGCAACCACCCGACCCTCAAGGCCTCCAGACACTGCTCTATGTAGGGTTATTAGAGTGAACTGGGGTTTAATTATATTTAAATAGTGAAAAGTCAAAGCGCTGCTGCTGCGCTCGCCTCCCTGCCCCTCCATGATCCATTTCTCCCCACTGCCTCCCATGGTTTCCTTGGAAACATATGCAAGCTTAAATTGGATTGACATTCACTTAGTGGACAGATGGAGTTTGGAACAGCCCAGCGCCTGAAATTCAAGGCCGAGCCTTGGGATATGTCACGTTATCAATACAAAAAACACCCCCCGAGCTT
This sequence comes from Callaeas wilsoni, assembly GCA_013398955.1. Lineage (NCBI taxonomy): Eukaryota > Metazoa > Chordata > Aves > Passeriformes > Callaeidae > Callaeas > Callaeas wilsoni. The sequence continues at coordinate 7,505 of VWPU01007563.1, forward strand.
TGTGGGAAGGATAAGGATCACCTAATTATTCAGTAACGAGCTCTGAGGTGGCATCTCAGGAAGGTCAGCGCTCACCCATTGTTCCTGATGAAAGCAGCGGGCCGAGCACGCGACCAGTTTTGTTGGGAGGGAAGGATTTAATTTTTGTTAAGCGCTGAGAAAACAGGGGAGTTCTTAAGCTCATTAGTGGTTTCAGGCAGGAGAACTGCTGCAGATCACACGTGGGCTGAGCACAGACAGCGATGCTCCATCCGCACTGTAATTAAGCCATTTGCATCCAAAACTTCATCTCTAGGCTGAAGTTATTCCTGGTAACTGATGCTGACCCACGGACACTGAGAGGGACAGGGTTTATATCACTCCTTTACAATCCCAGAGGCGTCAGGACTGCACTTTCAGCAAAGCTGGCAATTTATTCTCAAGTGGGAATTATTCCCTGGGTCCTCTTCCACTATGTGAGAAGAAACAGAACTGTGAAGAAATGAAAATTGCTTTTTTTTTTTTGAAGGTTGGCTAAACAGTGCTTCCCAACCACACTGTCTATCCTAATAGGATTTTAAAGGATTCACCTCTTCCCAACCAAAACACAAAGAAGACAATAGAAATCCCAAATAACTACATCCCTAGAGATCCCTGATGAAATCCAGCATCTAGGAAGGACAAGATGACAGAGTTCTTGGGAAGGAAAAGGGGGGCATCCAGCACTCATTGCATATTCCCCCTCCCCAGGTGCTCTGCCCACCACATGCTTGGTTATTGCAGGGGCCACCTCCAGGTAATCACCACCTCCAGGAATTAGGGACATGCCACAGAGTCAGGGTTACCAAGTCATTTTTAAGGAAAAAATCCCCAAAATGCCTGGTTCGCTTCTGTTGCTTGTGCCATTTGCTGAAACCTAGGGAATTCTCAGGTTGGGAGTTACCCGTTCATGTCAGGATTTCCATACCTATCCTGACACCTGGCATTTAGCCAAGATTTTAAGAAAATCTCTTTTTTTCCTGTCTGCATGTGATTATAGCTGCCAAATCCTTTTCCTTTACTATCCTGCTCACCTTGGAGAGAGCTGCTCTGTCTTCTGACTCTGAGCCATCTCCAATCTTGAATCCTTCCACTGACTTTGGCTGAGCTGAACAAAGGAACAAACCCAAACATGCCTCTTGCATCTGTTTCTTAGGAGTTCTTTATTAATTAAAAATAAACCTCCTGCTGCCCACTAGTTCCCTCCACAAGCCTGCACTTTCCTGCTTTCTCCTCCTTCCAAACCATCCATATTTATCAATATGTGATTATTGCAGCTTAATCCTCATTGCCTGCATTCCCCCCGGTGCCTCTCCATCCTCCCTCAGCAGAGACCTCGATACTCCTCTCTACCCCGCCTCAAATCCTGCTCTTTTTTACAGAATTCCCAATCCTGAGCCAGTGAGAACACGCTCAACCTGCCAAGTGCCCTAACAGAGCGAGTGCTCCCTAAGGGATTTATTTCAGGGATGTGGCCCTGATACCATTTCCAGTTAAGATGCTCGTTAGTTTACCGAACTTGCCCGGCGAGGATGCGAGGACTGGGAGTGCGAGGGTGCTCCCGGCTCCGGCAGCATCCGCCTGCGGCCGCTCGGCCACGATCCCCGCGGTGCCTCATCCCTCCTGCCTCCAAAACTCAGCTCAGCCATCCTTTCCCCACATCCCGGAACTCTCCATTTCTCTCCTCCACTGCCGATTTAAGCCCATTCCAGGTATTCCGCAGGCACTCGGAGACACAATGAAGACGAGCACCGGATAATGCTGTGCTGCGGGAAGGCTGGCTGAAGCTCCCGATTTTCCGTGCTTCCCACAGGCCACAGGCAGGAACAATAGAAGGCCAGGCACGGTGTAAGTAGGAAGCAGTGCCTAGGATCTCGATGCTTTCCTAGCACTGAGATTTTATTTCAAGGATGATAATTCAGACACCGAAAAATCAGCTGCCAGCAAAGCAGTTTTATTCCAATCAATGCAAAGAAAACGCTTGCTTTTTATTTCTAAGAGCCTCGTAAATAATTTGAAATATTGAGATACAGGCAGCCTCTAAAAGCCAAGATCTTTCATTTAAAGAAAAAAAAAAAAATCAAGGCTGCTGAGCTGTAGAGTTTCAAAGCTGAGCGCGAGAAAGCCCTTCAAAAACTGCTGGAAGAACAATGGGTGCCAGCGAGCGCTCCTGTGATGTGCCTCACAAAGGGGGAAAACCTAAAAATCATCATTTTCTTTAGTCATACCTTTGTTTAGGAGAACTGGGACACGGAGGAATGCAGCACCCGGCAGCTCTGAGCCCAAGCATCATCTTATTCCTGAGCACCACACGTTTAACACAAATCCCACCCGCTCCACGTGCCTTTTCCCGAAGCGCTTACATCCACAACAGGGCAGCGCCCAGGGAATACAGCAGGAGAAAAATCCCACCTGGGCTGCATCCCCTTCTCTGGGCAGGGGATGGAGGGAGCCACAAGGCACATGGATCCCAAAGGCTCCCTGCTCCCAGCATCACCGTGCCGGCTGTGCCATCCCACGGGATGAGCTGACACCCTGCCGATGCCACCAGACTCCTGTCACGGTGCCTGGCGGCACGTGTGACAGCAAACATCCCTCAAAATCCTGTGTTGCCAGTCTCCAGAAGCACTGGGAATTTTAAACGGCGAAGGAATGAGAATGACAAACCGAGGGATTCCAAGCAGCCCTCAGACAAGGTCCAACCAAACATCTCCACTGAAAACGCACCTCTAATCTAAGTCAGAGCTTCTAAATGAGGCGATAAAAGCGGCATTCCCGGCCGTGCCACGTGGGAAAAGCGCAGCGGCACGGCCCTGAGCACGCCGTGCTCCCGGGGAGTGACACACATTCCCTCCCCATTTAATAGTGTTTATTTAGCTGCACGCTACGGGCACGGCTCAGACTCCAGGGGGGACTGCCCGGTGCCACCAGGCTCGCAGGGTGTTACATCGCCCATTCCCACTTTGTTTAATTTAAGGAAAGACACATTCATGCGTTTCCCCATCACCAAGCAGCAAGAATCCAGCACTGCCAAATGTGAGCATCACTCACAAATCAGGCCAAAATCAACAGCGGTCCCTTGAATTATTTTTGACCCATGTGGAGTTAATAACCACCCATCCTCTATGGAAGATGTCCTGAAATTTAACGTATATCAATAATTAGCAGATTGAAGGGAAAACAACTGCTCCTCCAGAGCAGCCATCCTCATTTTCAGCTACTTTTCTCCAGAAGCAGAGATGCACTGCCATCCCTACTGAGGGGCTTTCACTATGATTTAACTCAAATTATTCTTTGGAAATTATACAATTGTAATTTTGAGAGACCAGAAATTTCACAAAGAGGTTCAGGCTCACTTCCCTCTGCTGACTGCACTTCTTATATCCTGCCAGCTCTCCATATTCCGATTTTATAGGGGTTTCACCCACACAGCCAGAGAAAAAAATAACATGGAACAGATCAATTAAACTCCAATGGCACAAATATTGACAGGGCCAGAGAACAGGGACCAAATGAGTTGATTTTAAATCAGATTTGAATTTATTTTTCATAATGATACCCTTGGTTTCTCTTTTTAGTAACTTCAGTCCCTCATTTCACTTTGTTGCATGATAAAGTTTTCCAGTGTCTTGTTCTTCTAATGGAAGGGGGTTTTTTTATTCCCATGAAATATTACTGTGACTCTAGTTTATTCTACTTTATTTATAATAAAGCTCCATGCTAAAATAGCAAATCTGGGCAACAACTGGACAAAGTTATGGCATTGTCCCATACAATCTAGTTTCTTTCTGTCTTTTAAGAAATAAACCCAGCAGTATTAAATTTAAGTGTGTTTTCCCCATTTCAAGGATATCAGGTGCCAGTACAAGTGTGAAAGCATAGGGAGTTAAATCATGATGGTCTTCTTACAGGTAACTCATTCACTCAGAGCAACAATCTGGCCCTGAATTTGAGTATTTTCTGCCACTAAATCCATGTCTCTGGTCTCAATAAAATAGGAGCTGCTATGCTGGACAGCTGTGATCATTGCTGAAGGACCCAAAGCCTCCAGCACTCATGCTGAAGCACAAGGAACAATTCCCTCTGAGCATCCTCCACAAAACACCCCCTGTTCTTCCCTTTAAACACTGTCTGCATCCAAAACTGCGAAGTCTTCCAGCCCTCACACTTGGAGAATAGCTCACGACAGCCCAAATCTGGAGGTGGGAACATAACCAGCTCACCTGTGAGCTGCTGGAAACAGGGACATAAATACATCATGAGTTCAAGCAGGAGAGCAAACCAGACGGTCAGAGCCCTCGGGGATGGGGAAATCCCCTGGGATTGAGGCACATCCCTCTCTGTCACAGCCCAGCCACCCCAGCCCCTGCCAGCTCACAGCTTGTGTTTGAAGCTATTTTCAGATCTATGACTTCTTTGGGCTGCTTATTTTTGGGTTTTTGTGTTTTTTGTATTTCCCAGTCATCTGAAATGCTGCTTCACTTATTATTATCAACATGAGAGTTGTGACTTAATTCAGCTGGTCGGGTGTGACACCAGGGTTGCTCCACCGCTGCTCCCACAAGGCGTATCCCCGTAGCTAACTGAGATCCCAGAACCAATGAGCTTGGAAAACACCTCCGAGATTATCAAGTCCAACCTGCGACCAACCAACCACCAGCTTGTCACCCAGCCCACCGCGCTGAGTGCCACATCCAGTCCTTCCCTGAACACCTGCAGGGATGGGCATTCCACCACCTCCCTGGGCAGCCCCTTCTGATGCCAACCCTTTACATGAAGAAATCCCTCCTGATGTCCAAATAGGGACAACTAACTGGAAGATGGGGCAAAAAAAGCCCCACAGAGCTCCTTTTGGATGTGATATTTGCACATCTGAGCACATCTTCCTGTTTTTGCAGAGCCAGATCTCATCATTCATTCATCTGCTTGTGATCTGAACATGATGCCAAGCAGCGAGCATGCCTTTGCCTACCACTCCTAATTATTTTTCAATTGTTTACTTTGGACAGATTTGCTGCTAAGGGCTTATTTTCAGGGCTGCAGCAGCATTAGAAAAGCTTTTGCTGAAGAGTGGATTTCCCCCCAAATCATGGCCAGGCTCCACAGACTGGACCAGCACACGTGTCCCACAGAGCCTTCGAGTCACACAACAGCGATTAACATCACTGCAGCAAATAAAATGAACCTGCATCACCTAAAACACAACGAGTTCCACCTCAGCAGGAGGAAGAACTTTCCATTGAGGGTGGCAGAGCACAGGACAGGCTGCTCAGGCTGTCTCCCTCTCTGGAGACATTCCAAACCCACCTGGACACATTTCTGTGTCACCTGCTCTAGGTGGGGATGGTCTCCAGAGGCCCTTCCAACCCTACCTGTCCCGTGATACTGGTTAAGAAGCCAAATAAACACTAAGGCTTCCAGAGTGGAGACAGAAAGGTGATGCAGACAAACTGGCAAGAAGGACAGAGCACCGACATTTAAATGAATGATTCAGTTGGATGAGAACACGTCAGTGGCCTCCAAAATAACATTTCTGCCTCAAGACACAAGGGTGTGACCATTTTTCCCCCAAACCCCACATCTCTAAGTTGCATTTTATTGTTCTGTGCAACTGTCACCATGAACCCCCAGCAAACAAAGCATTCAGAAAGGATCCACTCGCAAAAAGTTCAGGGAATTATTTTCCCCTGCAGGTTTGGCGTTTTCCAGCTGATTTTACACCTATCAGTAGTGCTACACTTCCCTGCTCTGCTCGAGAAGAGCAGCTGGAAAGCAGTTGGAAATGCTGCACTGAGTTCATGAGGAAAACAAACAGAAATCAATGTTTAAATCCAAAATGTCCTGGTAAATCACACTAATGCACCATTTCCTATGGCCAGCAAACATTTAGACAGTTCCAGCTGAAGCTCAGGAACGATTCAGGTAGCCAGGACATGACAAACGTGAAGGATGGCTCGGGATGAATATGTGAGCAGGATATTTCTGCTAAAGCGATCAGCAGCGTGCTGGTATTTAAATCACATTAAGATTTCAAAAGCATCAGTCTATCACGCAGCTCGTGTCACTCTTTCTCACAACCACGAGGACCAGAAGCCTTAAAATAAAACCCCGAGCCCCCTAGAACACCACAGAGCCCCTCAGCGTGGAGTGAGCACTCGCTAATTGTGGCAAACTGATGGACAGATCAATTAACCAAGCGAGCGAAAGCCCGGCAAAGCCTCTCGCTTTGAGGTTCGCCTGCTTCTGACAATGATGACTTCAGATGGAGAGCGAGCACGAGGGGCAGCTGGATTCTTTAAAACAAAACACAACCAGAACCTCTTTCAGATAAGCAATTCGTGGAAAGAGAGAGGGGAGGGGGAGAGGCAAACAGAATAGATCCCAAATGCTCGTATTTTTTAAGTTTTCACGGCTGTTCTTGCGAAAGAGAGGGGGTTCCTGTGTCTCCCTGTGCCGGGGCAGGGAAAGGGACATCGGGGTGTGGGTATCCCCATGTTGGGGCTGGCTGTCGAGCACGAACCCGGGGAGCACTTGCTAGTCTTCCCGAGATCTGCCCAGTCACATGTGCTGGCTCCTGCGCCTTGTAGAAGCAGCTGGAAAAGAGGGAGCCAGCGGAGCTGCCTCCATTAGGAGCCACCGCTACACAAAAGGAGAAGAGGAAACAAGCCGTCGGCCACCGGAGCAGCCGGCAGGAAAGGAGAGATGTCCAGAGCCACGGGGAGCGCACGGCAAGTGGGAAAAATCACGATGGAAATGAAAACTGCTCTGCTGTCCCCCAAAGAGGCTCGATGGCACCTGCCTGACAGGGACACGGGGCTCACAGCCCGCCCGGCATCGCATCCTGCAAACCATCGGGAACTCGACGGACTCACCCGCTCAACCAGCAGGGGAGGGGCTCATCGCCCCGCTCGGGCGTGGGGAGCCCCAAAACACCAACCCCCAGCCAGCCCGTCCTGTGCCAACTCCCGGCCGGGCAGCGCCGGTTCAGCTCCGAGATCCGGAGGGGCCGAGGACAGCGGCGGCTTTCCCTGGGAATCGCTCCCGATCCGACGATGCCGAGGCGAGCAGCCCCTTGGGCAAGGATCCCCCCGGAGCTACGAGCCTCGCAACTCCCCCGGGCCCCCCCGGCCCAGCCCCGCCGCCTTTGTGCTGCCCGAGCGGCCGGGGCGGAGGAGCCCGGGGGGGTTCGGCGGGGCCGACCCGGCCTCGCACCGATGGGACCGAGCGGGGTAACGGCGGCCCGGCCCGGCACGGCCCATCGGCCACCGAGCCCGCCGTGCCCTCCCGGCGCTCCCCCGCCGCGGGAAGTTCCCGGTGGCCCCGCGTACCCCCCACTCCCCCAAACCCCGGGGCGGCGGCACCTGCTCCCGGCCCGGAGGAGTTCCCGGGGGCGGAGGGACGAGCCGGCGCCGCGAGGACCGCGCGTGGACTCACCGGGAGGCTGCCGCAGGCCCCGGGGGGGAGAAATCCAGCGGCGGGAGCGCCGCGAGTCCCGAGCTCCGCGCTGCTGCTGCGTCAGCGCCACCGCCTCCTCGGCTGCGGGATGGGGACGAGGCGCCACCGCCGCCGCCCGCCCCTGGCCGCGGGGCGTCGCGGAGCGGGCGGGCGGAGGCCGGAGCGGGCGGCGGAGGGGCCGGGAGGGGCGGAGG
>VWPU01007565.1:2717-33892 GCA_013398955.1 Callaeas wilsoni
AGGAGAGGAGAGGAGAGGAGAGGAGAGGAGAGGAGAGGAGAGGAGAGGAGAGGAGAGGTTTTCCCTTTGTGGACTTGAACATTTTCTGCCCACTAAATGAACACCAGATTGATTTTTTATTTTCTGGTCTTTATGTACTCTGTGTCCAATTCTTATGTACAGAAGGAATTGCTTTGTGGTGTGGACCACCACCAGTTTCATAGTGCTGAGAACAGTGGACTATAGGGGAACCTAAATGTTGGCAAAAAGGCATTCAGTCTTCCTGAATCCTATAAGAAAATTTGGGTTGGGCAAGGGCTTGTGTCGGGGAATGACTGACTTAGTAGATGAACTAATTTTTATTTCTGATTCAGAATGACATGCAGAAAGTAGAGAAGGGTCTTCATTTACTGAATAAGGTTCAAAATACTATTGTAGGTTACATTTGGCCTGGAACTATCAGAGGTTACTTAGTGTGCAATCCCATTTCTAAGAGGAGCATAGATTTCCTTCTGGGAGCAGTATCAGATATATTAGATCCAATTACACATTACTGTAGGTCTGCTGTTTTCCTAAAAAAATGCATTAATTTTTCAGGGGTTTTTTGTCCTCTTTTAATATTTATACATACAGAATTTGCATATGCTAGAAATTCCTTAAATAGGTTTAAAACAGGAAGGTAGTTATTCTTAATCTAGATTCAGAGCTGTACTTCTCCCAGGCTAAAAGCAATGCGTCAAACTGAAAACAGTTGGATCTTGATATGAACAGCTTGTGTCCTGGGTTTTAGTTTGGCCCCTGTCATTGAGACAAGGGGCAGAGGCTTGTCAAGAGCTAACTGTGAATGGCAGATGCTTGGTGCCATGCACACAAACACCCACCATCTCCATGCTGAAGGGCCTCCTGCACTGCAATTCTTTGCTCCAGATATGCCAGACCCAGTTAGGGAATCTAAAAGCAAGCTGGAATTGCACCAAAAGTCCAGGCTGCTAAGGTTGACGTCTTGTTTTTTCTCCATCTCCAGAATTATGCAGTGGCCTGTTAATTCAAGGACTGGCAAAATAATCCACAAATACCCTACCTGGGGTGTGTATGTGTGCTCTTTTTAAAAATGAAGAAGACTAGTTCCTAATTGATCAGTGGCAGGTCAATGCTCCCACACAAATTATCCCCTTGATGTTCCATTGATGTGTTGAGTGAATAAATAAATGCTCTTCTCCAGGCCCACTTTGGTTTCTCTGGTAGGACACCTATATAATATACCTAATTTTGGGTGGCCACCCAAACTAGACTGACACATAGTTGGTTTATATTTTTGGCTTCCAAAATCCAGAGGTATTAATCCTGACTGCAGCTTGCTATGCATACGAATCCCTTCCCTTATAGTATTTTAGATTATTTTCATGGATATTTAGCATAACTACATGTGCACATACCTGTGTACGCATGCAAGCAGGTACATGCACACATCACCCTCACACAGGTCTTTTATTATTATTTTTAGTATCCTTCCCCTCCTGCCTCTCCTACCCCATTAGTATCAGCATTTTAAAATAATCCCAAGTAAATAATATACTAAAATTATTCAAAGCAGGAAAATCACACTCCGGTATTCTTTGAGCATTCATTGTGTTCAGAAAATTTCTGAAAATTGTTGTTTACTGCTCCTCTGTAATAGAATTACAGTATTTTTTTAAAAAATCTTGATTCTAGCATTTACTGGAGTCCCCAACCTGCACAGTGTGGTTTAATATTAAAATAAAATGACTAAGCATGACTGGTTAACTATGAATATTTAATTCAAGGAAAGCGTCCATTCAAAGAGCAGTGTAAAAATTTATGCTTAGCTAGATGTAGGTCATATGAGTCCTGATTTGTTGTGTGCTTCCATTTTAATGGATCCAGCATTAGTCCCATGTGGCATCCCACAGGGAAGGGGGCACCCAAGAATCATAGGTCCTCGTGGCTGAAAGGAATGACAAAAGTAAGAGGGCCTGCAAAAGCTTACAAAGTTTTATTAATAAATTACACATTTGGCATGGAAATGTGTATGTTAATCCCTGACTTCCTATATAAGCATGGGGCAGTGGGTTTTGGATAAAGGGCTAGGATGAAAGGAGAGGGACTGAGAGAAAGAGAGATGGATTAAAGAAGATGAGAGATAATGAAAAGAAGAAAGGAATAAGGAGATATCACCAGTCTTGGCTCCAGCATCAATCCATCTCATGGGGGGGTATCCAGACTCCTGGAACACATGTGTGTCCAGGCTTTCTAGCCCTTTTTAAAGTGAAGTTTCTGTGCCCTGGAGCTAAGTTTCTCACTCTCTATGCAAATGAGTTATCATGAGCAGCTCAATTTTGTAGACCTTTCTGGAAATGGGTTGGGGGTCTTCAGGGATCTCGGGTGATCTTGATTCCCCCCTTACATTCCGTGCCTGCTCATCGACCTCATTTCTGTGCCTCTGCTGTACTCTGTTTTGCTTAGCTCCAGGAGCCAGAACAAGGACACTTGTCCCAGAAAAGTACTGCCCTATTTCCACATGGCCCCTTTCTCCAGTCACTGTTGGTAATTGGCCGTTGCTACCAACAATCCTTGGTTGGCTCCACAGCTATGTGGCTATCAGTGTTTGAGACATACACGTCAGCCCCTTATCTTCTAGGCTTCCACATCCTGCAATTAGCTTGAGGCATTGTTCGAAGTGCAGAGGTGCTCTTGAAAGACTGACTCTCTGCCTTCTGCGGGCAATCAGGCTCCTTAATGTACTTGTGGTCAGGCACATGCTTAAATGACTTGCTCAAGTTGGCCCAGAAATTACAGCAAGTCTCAAGTACATACAGTGAACTGTGCAGGATACATTTGTTCAAACTGACAACAATCTGTGCCCAAATGTTTACACTACTGAGGTACCTTACAGAACTACTTGTCTGGTTTCAGTGGTCCAAGGTATAACTGTTTGAAGAATGCTGCTGTTTTGATTTTCCAAATATTTTTTCCTCTCTTCCTTGTTAGCTTTCCTCAACATTCATAATACTGGCCTCTATTTATTACTTTTAAACCACAGCTTTAGTATTTTTCAGGTTTTATTATTTTTAAAGCAAAGTTGAAATAGTTTGAGCAATAGGTTTTAGATGAAAATTCAGGAGCAGTTCTTGTCAGGAAAAAAAAGGCACTGAAGGCGTCTCTTAGGGGAACTGATTTCTCAGTTCCTGATTTTCCAGTTCCTGATTTTCGTCAGTGAATGTGGTGAAGGAGATAAGAATTCTGTGGGTTCTTCACCCTGCACAGACCTGTGCCAAGTAAGAGCAGGCTGTTCGCTTTCCCAGGGCACGTTTCAGGCACCAGGGCTTAGGTAATGAATTCTAGTAAGTTAATCCTGGGTCAGGATTTTAATTAAAAGGATTAAAAAGCCTGGATTTTTGCATCTTTTCTCCAAGTCTGGGGAAAACCCAGATGACTTTGGACAAGTGATGGTGAAATAGATTCTTTTCTTAAAAGGCATAATCCACAAGTGGTAGATACATGATCATAATGGACCTAGTTGCTGGGTTTGTGGGAAGAGCTGGGTTCTTTACTGGGAACTGTGCTGAGTGTATGGACAGCACTGCCCTCACAGAAAGTCTGCCTGGGGTGCTGGGAGACTATTAGGAGAAGAAACAGGCCATGGAGCATCCCCTTGATTTGACACCAGGGAACAGGTTCTGGAGATGAGGGATGAAGAAGAAATACAAGAGGCAAGCATTGGTCAAGTGAGCCGAATGAGTGACCATGCAAGATAGGCAGCACTCCTGAAGAAGGGTTACACACAGCTTCTATGATCTTGGTGTGTCCTGTAGCAGTAAAATGATACATGTCTTTGGTTCAGTTCTGAGGAATGTCTCAGAGGAGTAGGGTTGGTTCTTTCTGACTTATGCTGGGGTCATTATAAATTGGTTCTCCACTGGTGCACTGGTTCATAGCTGTGCAGAAGCTGCATGGTTGTATTTTCCTCACTTGGTTCTTCTAGTTACAGCCCACTCAGCTTATGAAAAAAAGGACTAGTGAAAGTACTGGCATGAAGCAGAAGGGCAATAGGCAGAAACAAGCCTTTTCCACACTACTCTGCAAAGCAAAACAAATAAGAAATGCTGAGTTTGTTGGGTCTGCTAAAATTAGTACGTGAAGATGACTTCTTCTTGCTACTGTCCACTCACAGATGTCTACAGAAGGTAACATGTGCATTAAGATAATGGAACAATATAATAATCTTGACTGTTTGCCAGGAGATGGGTTTTTAATCTCCTGGAGGCAACACTTCTGACCTGCACTTTTGTATTAATTTTCAATCATCTTAAGCATTTTGCTAACTAGCTTTTTAATCATTACATTATCAATTTTGGTAATGTACACTTCTGCAAAACCTAGAAGAGTATTTATATCTCAATGAAGCAGCACATTGCCAAAGGATTTCCACAGATTCTTGTTTGCTGTATAGATTCTCAAAGTGAATCTCTGGCTGAAAGGTTCCTGGATAAATCCAAGATTCAGGACTATGGTTGAATAGGAAGCATTTGCTTGCTTACCTGATCTGTAGTTCACACAGATGTCTGAAAGCTGATGTTTATTGACAAGATGTTGACTGAGCTGGCTAAGATGTTCCAGTTTTCTCTGAAATCTGAAATCACTCCTTTGGAAATAGGGGAGCAGCTGTTGCCATCAATAGTGTTGAAACTTGTCATCAAATGCAGAAATTCCCATTGATGTCAGTGAAAACTCAGGGCAGGGTATAAAGATTTAAGCTGTGCCAAGAAGGCATTTTTTGGGCCTCCTCTGAGCATTTGAAATCTGTAGGGTCTGTAAGACCTTTGTCTGTTTTTTTCCTTTATGGACTGGACAGCTATTTATGTACATAGGCCATACAACAGGAGGAATTTTGGTTTTTGTTGGTATTTGCAATGACATCAATTCCAGTCCATTAATCGGACCAGTTCCACAAAAGCCATGCAAGAGTTTTCAGGTTCAGCTTCTGAGCCCGCAGCCTAAAATGGTACACCCTCTACTGTCCCCAAGGTCTGACGTGTGTTCAGAATGGCATTCTCCATATCCATTATGTATGAATTGTATGATATTAAAAGAATATATTTAAAGCCACGAGCTCTTGTGTAGTGAGAAGCATGGGAATATTCCCATGTTATGAACATGCTTATCACTCAGAGAATGAAGCTGCCTCGTTAATTTTTTCTTAATATGCAAAAGAAATTCCATTGCATGGTTGTGCTTTAATCTCTCACTGTCTTTTTCAGATGTCATCTTTATAGCCAGTGTTCAAAGTATACGTAATTCCTGCATCAAATAAGAAGTGTCTATTGCAGAAAGCCACAAACCAGTAAATTTTGTGATGATTTCTGGATGTCATTGCCTGACCTGGGCTCAGTTTTTTGCTTTGTTTTGAAGAATGTTTCTTCTGTCCTTGGGGGGAAGGAAAGTGCCACTTTGTGAATTGGTAGAATTAATATGTAGAAGGGCTCCTGTCCTTCTTCATTCTTCAAATCAAAAAAATCACAAAATAAATTGAAAAGTTGACCGTGAATCTCTGGCAGTTTAGAAGTAACACCAGCTTATAAATGAAACATAAAGTGATAAACCACAATTCAGCCTAGGCCTTATATTTAGCTTTAACTATTGGAAGAGCATGTTCTGGAAATCAATTGGAGTCACTGAAATGTACAAAGGGTTGTGGTGGATTAGGCACTAACACAACAGAAGGTAAAATATTTTTCTGAGAGGTGTCCTCCCAGTCTGACAGCAGCATGTGAGTGGCAGTTTTCTGATGTAGCAAGACAGTGTTAATAGCCTACCGGAACGTAGTGTGCAAAAGATTTTTCTTCCCCTGTGGATAAAGAACAAACTTCCTGCTGTCTTTCTGGGTGTTGTATCCAGCTAGTGAAACCTCTGAAGTTCCGATTTGCCCAGTGATGCATTTTTAATGTTGAAAAGTAAAGAAAAAGGCAATAAATACAGGGCGTGCTATGGGAGAGGAGAGAGTACGTGGATGGTCCTGTTGGTTGTGCACTGAGTTAGATGCGACTCATTATTGTGATTTACATGAAACTGAGCTTGATCTCCAGCCTGTGGCACCTGAGACTTGAGGAATTCAGGAGTATACTGTGTGATAACATTTAGTTTTGAAGTAATCACTCTACAGACATGTCTAGAAATTAGCAACCATGAATTTGTAAGGAAACAAACGAATTAGCTAGGGCAAATGTTAGACGACCCAGTGCATTTAACAAAAAACTGCCTGTATTCTCCATGGATTTATTAACATTTTTGGTTCAAACCTCTGCAGTTTCCAACTGTCTGAAGAGACATGGGTTGAGGACTACTGACCCTTTCTTTGACTAGGCCCTTTAATTAATCTCTCTGCTGAAGTGTTGCTGCTCTGCTTCATCCCGTGCTACTATGTGGCAGCAGAAAACAATCCAATCAAAACAAGGATTGGAGCAAGGCTCCTCACACTCCCCTGACTTAGATGTTGTTTGGTTTTGCGTTCCAGCACTGGTAGATAGAAGTATTTTTCTGGCCACATTTTATTGCTTATTACTAGCTACTAAAATAATACCCTGCCACAGGCCACAAAAATGTTCCACTTCTGAGAATTGCCTTAGCCTTAAAAATAGGAAGGTTTTCCTTGGAGAATCATCCCTTCACAAAAAAGGACCTGCCAGATTTGGTCTAGATTTTTTTAAATCATTTTGTCTAATTCTTGTGCCAGTGAGGTGATGGCAGACTAGTTGACAATAGAAAGCAATGCAATTGCTATTTAGTTAAGAGACTATCCCTGTAAAGTGTAAAGCACTAGCTTCCTTCAGCTGTTTTTTGGATGTCTTTTATAGTCTTGAGACAAATTTGCATCAGAGATTAATCAACAGATTAGAAAGTCACACAAAAATTCAAGTAATAGGAATAAAAACATGTACTTAGTGCAGATAATTCTATCAATTTGGGTAGACCACATTCCAGAGATGGTCTGTATTTCAAATGAAAGCTGACTCCTCGTATGTCATCCAGAGAGTTTTTTTACAATTTGTGTCAACTTGCCTGCACTTGGCATAGATGATGTAGGAAACGGAGATACCAAGAGACCACTGAATCTGCCAGTCAGCACTGTTATCTTGCTGCATTTCCCATAGATTAGATTTCAATGTGAAATCTGAATTTTTATCTGCATCATCTTTTGAGGCAGAGTGTTTTGGGTGAGGTGAATTGCCAAATAGCAAACTGGCAAGGAATTTTTATCTGCATCATCTTTTGAGGCAGAGTGTTTTGGGTGAGGTGAATTGCCAAATAGCAAACTGGCAAGGAATTTTTATCTGCATCATCTTTTGAGGCAGAGTGTTTTGGGTGAGGTGAATTGCCAAATAGCAAACTAGCAAGGAAGTCTGCAGTTCTTCATTTAAGTACTGTGTGAAATTTCCTCATGGAAATTCTAATACCAACACTGAAGAAGAGCCTTTGGCTCTGCCTTGAGGAGAGGCAGAAACTCTGGAAAGGATGGCCTTCCTGTTTGCACTGATGCTGGTGCATGTACCTGCAGACAGTGTACTATGACAGTAAACGGTGAATACAGCAGTTTGTTTTTAAAAATTGCAGAGAGTTTGGGGACAGGGAGCATTACAGAGAAAGAGCAACTTTGCCTGTAATTACACCAAAGTATTTGACTGGCCTTAGTGGGGTGGCATGGGCATAACTGAAAACCCAGAATATCTCATTAAATCTCCTCCTACCTACGGCATTCGCTGGAGTCATCCCAAGGCTCTCAGATGCCGCAGATACAACCATGGCCCTAATTACAGGGTAACAGGGCAAGCAGCAGGAGGAGGAAAACACCTCAGATCTTCAGCAAATGACAAGTAAGTGTGAGCTATTCAATTTACTCCTGAGAGTTGCTCTGCTGTGACATTGGCATGAGGTTCATGCTGCCTTCGAGTCATTATCACAGGGTGGCCTCTGGCACTGAGGAGGCTGCAGTGCAGGCTCCTGGGAGCATGAGGCTTCAGACAAGGCACATACACAAAATTATTTTTAAGAAGCGTTTGAGCTTGCTATTTCCTTTTGCAAAAACCTCTTTCCCCTAGCAAAGACCTTGTGAAGGCACTTGAAAAATTTATAACCTTCTCACATCATTGCATGAATCGTGGTTTTAAGAAAAAAAAGATATGGCAGTTAAAATCTCTCTCTCTTGTAAATGGTTGGCTATCTAGACAGTATGAGCTTCCCACAGAACAATGAAGGGGGTAAAGGATAGACAATATCCACAGCTATCAGATAAAGGGGGCCAGAGCAAACTGAGACAAGTATTCTGGAGTGGGTGGAGCCCCACATAGACCCTCACAAAAAGGGCCTCATCAAACAGGGAATTGAGAATTTGGAACAAAGATGGATCTCTGATGTAGGGGGAACTAGATGAGTTTTGAGCACTAAAAATCAAGCATGCATGATGGATAAGGTGACCAGGGAACAGGCTCCTTGTTATCCCCCAAACCAAGGAACATCCTAGCAGATACTGCTAGTAGCACTTTAAAGTAGATGAAAGGAAGTACTTTTCACATGACATGTAATTAAATTTATGGCATTGCTGTTACCCAGTGGTGGAGACTAGATGTCAGGATGATGCATGAATTGCCTCATTTTTGGGTATCCCAGTGATTCCCCATAATTGCTTGCTCAATTCCTTAGAGTGGGAGAGGGAGAGGGAGACTTGTGTATAGCTGTGAAAATTTCAATATGTGCACACAGACTGGTGGCCTTGGCAGCAGTCATGATGGGTCGTGATCATGAATGGAACAAGCATAGGAATTGCTCCTTCGCTTTGGGAGGCTGGGACCTTCCTTTACAATTTCACATGCCGTAGTGGGTAGAGGCAGTGATAAATGGCACCTGATATATCTCTGTACTGTAGATTAGACAGAGCATGGGGAGGTTTAAAAGGGTCTTTCCTTCAAAGAAACCAAACATGTATATAAGACCAGTACTGACATGAAAAGAATTTCCTCATTCATTTCCTTGGGAAGTAATCTGAACACATTATCCTCACTTGTCCTTGAATCTGGTGTTTGTTCTCTATGTAGAGATGAACACTTGTACAGAACAAGTTTTATATAGTTACACAGGATATAAGCTATCTATTTACATTTTACTCCTGGTTATTACATCTTTGCGTATTTGTGGTGTCTCCTTTTAGGATTCCAGAGACATCTACAGGCAGTGTAAAGTCTTTCACAGCTGAGAAGTTAGTGGCTGATATGTCTGCCATCACGAGTCCTTCTGCTAATGCAAATTGTCCTATCACCCATAAATCTAGGAGTCCACCCTAAAATAAAGTTACCTTGAAAAATTATTGCCTTGCTAAGAAAAATTTGCTTTGATATCAGACACTAGAGCTTTGAATCTGAAGGCATATGATTCAGGATGGAGATGTTGTGCTTTGCTCCATCTTCCTTCCACACAGATCTTGAATTGTCCCTGCTGCCCATCTCATAGCCTCAGGCTCCAGGCCGAGTGTCTGTGTACTGCTGTGGAGTCTGGCTGCATGATGTTTTAAGGACTACAACAACATCCAAGTCTCCCAATTAATATATCAGGAGCTAGAAGAGCTTAGATATCTTGAGATTTTCTACAAAATGCAGGTATTTCAGATGCATTGGAGGCTTATCCTCCCAGGTTACCACAATAACAGGGTGAGGGTCGGTGGATGATGAAGTACCCCTTGTTTACAGCTTGCTTACAGCTCTTCCTCAGCTTGCTCTTTTGGGCCCCATACATAATAGTGCTGTTCCTTGAGAAATAGTACAGTGGATGTGTGGATTTCCTACTGCATTTGTACTTTTTTTTTTTTTTTGATAACTTGTATACACACGGTTCTCTAGCAATAAGCATGTTTGTACATGGATTAAATAAAAATAGGTAAGCAATTTGATAGAGATAAATGGAAGTATCTCATATCAGCTTTGCCTGAGCTGTTTTGCTCCTCTTTGTATTTACTTGGCAGGCTCACAAAAAAGATAAATACTGCAATTTTGGTAAGAAATACTTGGAAATTGAAGTGAAACTGACCTTGCAGTTATCCTGGGATTTAATTATTAACCCATCCCTGTTTTGGAAGTGCTAAGCCATGCACAGAACATGCTGCTGCTGCTGCTGCTGCTGCTGCTGCTGCTGCGAGAGGAGTGGTTGACTGTCCTTGCTGGAAAACTTGTTTTTTCTCCAAGGTGGGATTTGGTTCTGTCATGTCAACTGCAGATAGCGTGTCTTGCCTGGTCAGCCCTGGCTCTTGGAATGTGATTAGCTGCTGCATACAGTTCAGTGTGGCTGTCTCTGTGACTGCTGATCCATGAGCATAGTGTGTGGCCTGTTCTTGGCCCTGGTATTTCTAGAGTTTTTTGATTTTATGCAGGTTACCTAATGTTTCTGGCATTTAAAAATGTGTTTGTCAGACCTTCCTCATCTCTCACCAGTGGGAAGGAAATGGTAGTCCTTCTGCTTTTTACCTCTCCTTGACTGCCTAGTTTAGGCTTGTCAGGAAGAGTGAATGGATATGAGCTGAATGAATCTGAATGGGGAGTTAGGCAAACGGACTTCTCACTGGCAAAAATCACAGTGGCACATGTCCATGGTTCTTCAGAGCATACAGCTGGCAAGCATAAATGTTTTTTTATGGCTTAGTAAGCAAAGTCCAAGCTCAGAGAACACCTCTGCAGACATAGAAGTAATTCTGACCTTTCAAGCTTCAGGTACAAAAGAGCTATGGGAACACTGGCAAACACAAATAAAAAAATGCTTGCAATTTAGCTAAGTACATACACATGAATTTTGCACAGTGCAAAGTCTTTGCCAGGATATTTATATCAGGAAACCTTCCAAGACAATATGTAGTTTACCAGTTCCTGCAGCGACGTAGACACATTGGATCTCAGCACAGTACTGGATGCAAAGGAAAATACTTTGCACACACAGGATTTGCCTTTACACACTGTGTTCTGCAGCTTAGATGGAAAAAAAAATAAGACCTGGTTTCAATCATCCAAAAGGCCATGTTTCATGATAAATACAAAACAGTCGGGGAAAGTGAAGAAGGTTGGGATATCAGATCTGGCAGGATGGGCACGTTGGGTCTGGCTCATGTGTCAAGGCAGGCTTTGGCTGCAGTGGGAAGGGAATGTTGCCAGGTGGTTGCCAACACAAATTTACCCCATGGTGGCCTTACCTTGGTTTGGACTGCTGGGGATGCAGATGCTTTACAGTAACGAGCTCTTGGATGCGAACACCTGTGGATGTTGACAGGCTAGGTTAATTCATGTACATGAGAAAGTGTTCCTCATGTTCTCTCTAATACAGGGTTCACCAAAGCAACTGTGGTCTCTGGATAAAAAGCAAATCTACCCCCACACCCCAGAACAAGTGCTTGACTGGTCCTAGTGCTCTGGGCATCACTTTGTCTTTTCCCAAAAGCAGCAGCATGGCCCCAGGCCACCTACACAGCTGTTTGGTTATGACTGGCCAAATCTAGCCTGCTTTAACAAAAAAATAAGCCTTACCCAGACTGAGGGCAGGCATCTGCCAGGACTGCAGGACCAGACCTCAAACCCAGGAAATGAAACATATAGCGCAATCAAAGGCAATGGGGAAAAAAAGTCACCTGGAAAGAGTTAGCCATTCAATGTGGAGGCAGGGGGAAGGGCACGCTGCTTTAATCTTTTTATAGTATAGAAATTTTGTGACTGAATTAAAGCCCTACTGTTTGGACTGGATGATGTTACGTAATTCTCAGAAACAAGAGCAGCTGGCCACAGTACAGATACCTCCTAGCAAGCCCTGCAGTGCACAGAACATCATTTACCAAGGCTGTAAAAAAATACATTTATTAAGGGGCTTGGGAGTGAAATTTGACATGCTGGCTTGGCTTTTAGCTGTCTGGGTTTCATTTACAGCTCCTCTGTTTTATTTTCTGCTAAAATAAATAAATAAATTAAGCCCTCTTTGCCCACTTTCCCTAACTGCTTTTTGGCATGCCTTTGGGTAAATCCAGTGCAGAGAGCTCAGGGGTATTGATGAGAATGTTGCTAACCTTGTAATGGCAATGTAGCTAAACAAGCAAAGGTCCTGGCAAAATCTACATCAGGAGGATGTGGAAAAAGGCAGACAAGTAACGAAAGTATTAGAAATCACCTGATTGTTGGAAATTTTCACACTAAGGAAAATGAGAACAAGACAAGGTCCTGAGCCCACCAAATGATGTAAATTTTACAAACATTTATTGCTGTTTCCTGACTCTTCCTCTCCATGCCTTTCATCCACCTCTCCTTGCCAGCTGCACCATCAGATTTGCCACTTTTTCCTTGCCTTTGCCTCTTTTCTTTACTTGCATAACTGGGGGGTTGGAGGGCGAGTGAGGGGGCAGAAAAATCGTAGTTTTGGGGACTGTGTTCTGCCATTTAGCTACAGGACAGATTTCATTGCTCATGCAGTTGCCAAAATGGACCCTGAGCTCATCCTGGGGTTCTTGCCCTGCTTTGCACAGGGGGAAGGTGACACTGGCTGCACTTTGACAACCCATCCTGACTTTCCCACAGCAGTGAAGTCTGACAGCAATGGCAGTGTGTCGATCATCTACCCATAGATTATGTGGTTGAGAAATAGCTGATGCTAATTTTTCAATACCGTTTCCCAAAGTGATTAAGAGCCGTTTGGAAAATGTGTCCCTGGATCAGCCAATCAGCCATGCTCCAAAACCTGTTGGGCCCTGGGAAATCTGGCCCTTGTGCCAAGAAATTTCTCATTTAGAAATAAAATAATTTAATCCCCCCCTCCCGAGTTTATTCCAGTAATACCATCTACAGGTAAGTAATTAAGGTACATAGCTAAACATTAAGTAAAATATTTAAAAGCATGCAAATGTAAGTACTTGAAATGTTAAAAAATTAAATCTGTAACTTCAATTTTGAAGGTCTTGAAAAGTGCACATGGTAGCAACTGGGGATAGAAGGAATTTCAATTCTTCCACACTTTGGAGCTCAGCTTAGTTCCTTACAGGCCAAATTTTATTTAGCCATCCCTCCCTGCAGTACTTGCCACCAGAAACGTGAATGTTTAGGAGCTGTTGCTGGATTCTTTTTTATCCCTGTATTTGGTGTTTTAGGATTTTAAGAATGGCCTGACACTTTACCTTCCCTGTGCTGGCAGACAGCTGCTTACCCAGCAGTGTGCTGGGCTACTAAAGCAAGTGCAGTGATCAGCGCTGGTGGGAGGACCCTGGGAAGTGGAATGTAGCTTTCTGACGTCCCCATAGGCACCACGCCAGGCACGAGCTGGGCCAGCCACTGCGCTTACTGTGGCTTTGCACCCTGCCTGTGCTATTGCCATTTTCAAAGTGTGCTTTTTTTCCTCCTGGCTGAAAGATCCTAGCGGATTTTGGGAGAGCAGCTAGTACAGAGGAGGACATATGTGCCACCATCCAGCATCAGCTAACTGGGTGCTGGTAATTTGTCAGTTTGCTATTAACTTAACTGGTCAGGATCCGAGCAGCAGAGTCAGAGAGCAGCATAAGGTGGGCAAGAGTCCCAGCAGCACACTGGGCAGCACAAGCAAAGCACTAAGAGCCGTATTCCGACTCTGGAAGCTAATGTGCTGGCTTCAGCAGGAGCCACGTGAACATAACTGCTGCCAGAGGACAGGCCCCAAAGTTTAGTATTTCTCCAAATGAAGTATAAAAATAATTATGAGCTTAGCCTGCAAAACTCAGGTCCGAATTCATAACCATCTGGTGTTAATGGCCTGAAGCGAAACTTCAGACAAAGGTTTCATTTTACTTATTATTCATGAGAAAAGCCTCTGGCCAGTGACTGCAGCTTTGCTTATTACTGATGGAGCTTCATACCTGCTGTCTCACTGAGGGGCAGGGGGATGCAGAAGCCTGATGTTGCTCTGCTTTGACTTTAAGCAGGTGGCACTGAGCACAGATAGTGGGATTTCTTGGAGCACACAGAAGAATTAAGAAGCTTAATATAATATTTATCCTCTCACCATTTTCACATCACTGACATTAAATTTAGTCTTCCTAAAAGCCCCTGGCCAAGAGTTTATTGAATGACTGTACTCTTAAGACAAAAAGGTTTCCATGCTGAAATTAACTCCTACTGCTACTTATCCATGAGCAAAAGCTGTTTTTAGGCTCTTTGTCAAAACAGATCTCAGCTGCATACCAGGTCAGAACTGGGTGAAAGGACTATGTGGAAAGCATATACTTTTTTCAGTTCAACTGAAATTTTGCAGACAAAGCCTTCCTATCCGAAATAGTGGGTACAGATGTTCTAATTCTGAACAGGGCAAGCAGAAGACGGTGACATGGTGAGGTATGTTGATAAGGAGAAAGATACAGATAAAAAAAAGTGGCAACTTTTCTGACTACTCCAAACTTCCCTCCCTATTAAAGTTTCTGATGGAGACTTTTGGACATTGCTGTGTGGTCCAGAAGGTGTTACTCACCAAGCATGAGAAACTGGAGTAAGAAATTGCAGTGCTATTCAGCCTGCTTCCGTACAGACATTCTGGCGTTTCCATTAAAAATTTTAGGTCAAAACTCAAATGTTCCAGGTGGGAAATTTCTCTTCTCTGCTTTTCTCTATGTGGTCCAAGCCCAGCAGCTTGTGAAGACTGTCAGGGTTGTGTTTCTGAATCAAAATAAGTTTTCAGCAAAAATACTTTAGTTTTTATTTCTGGCAAATGATCCCCTCTCCCCCAAAAAACCTCCAAGCCTCCCCCCTCCAAACAACAAAAAAACTCCCCAGAAAACCCTAAAACAACAAAACAACAACCAAAAAAAAAAAGGGGGGGGGCAGGGTGGTTACTTATTTTGCTTATCTGCAAAGTGCCCAGTAACCATATTGCCATAAAATAAGCAAGAGCAGTAGAAATGAGAAGCCACGTTAAAAATCTACTTTTCCACTACAATCTCATATTCCTAAAGTTTTTGCCAGACATTCTTTCATACCTTGATGCTGGGTGTTAGACACTTACCCCTTAGGGCAGCTTGTTGTTATGTGGAAAATGCCAGTTTGCAGCACTCTGTGGCAAGTCTTAATCACTGCAATCAGTCTGAGATGTTTATCTGACCCTTAACCTTCATGGCACATGTCCACACTGGTGGTCCTCCTTTATGGTTTGGAACAAGTTTTGCAGGACGTCATCCTGGGCAGGGCAGCATGGTAGCTTGCTGCTTCTTTGCTGTAAGCTGTTCCATCTGCATGCTACTGAAGAGTTTGCTCTTGGTTTTCTTGAACATTACCTCCTCTGAGGCTTTGGACTTGACATAGAAATTTCCAGAGGCAAACTTTTGGTCTGTAAGGTGTGGAATGTAACCACACTGAATACTTTTTTTCTCCTCCTCATCTCTCTCCCAAGACTGTCACTCACTGAGAAGCTTGCTCTATGCTCTGCTTTTATTCATGGAGCTGTGACTTATATTAAGAACCACTGAGAAGGGAGTAGCCCCATATCTACACCAGCCTCAGCTTTACATTATCATTCAGCTAGCACCTTTGTCTTCTCTTACAGTGTTTGCCAGAATCCTGAAGGCTCCTGAATCCCAAAACATCACCTTTGGGTCTGTGGTGACATTGCGGTGCACGGCGACCGGCCTTCCAGTCCCTACTGTCACCTGGCTGGAAAACGGGAAAGCTGTAAGTGCCTCTTTCATGCTTTTGGCACTGGAAGACTGCTATCAGGTGAAAGCACAGCAGGGCTGTGGTTTCTATTCCTTCCTAACTTAGCACCTTGTTGTGCAGTCTGGTTGAGTCCAGCTCATCTCTCTGCTGCAGTTTTCTCCTCTGAAAAAAACACTATCCCTCTTCTTCAGGGTGTTGTATGACTTCATTTGTTAGGATCTGGAAAGCCCAAGATGAAGGGTGCTTTAGACCCTTTCAGCCTTCTTCCAAGCCAGAACTTCTATGACTTCGTTGTGTATTTCTGCAGCAATCTTTCCTTTTCTTTTTTAATAATGTGGTAACAATAACAAGGCAAAATTGTGTATTTGGCAAAGTAACATGAACCAAGGAGTTAGATAGAGCAAATTGTCATGAGGTCAAACACCTGTGGGACAGCATTATGCACAGCATATTTGAAGAAGAGAATAGATCAGAAATTTTCTAGACTGACCTAAGTGATGTGAAATTTGTCATCAATTTATCCCTGGCCAGAAACATGTTCTTAAGAAAGGCACACCCTCTTCAGTGGCAGGCACCAATGGATGCAAATCCACTGTGTCTCATAGGAAAGATTCTGTGGTCTAATGATCCTGACCACTTAATATAGGTGCTCACTTTCAATTTGCCTGGCTTTCATGCCTGTGTGTAGGCTATTGCAATGCCTTCACTTCAGTGAACTGAAGACCTGCTTGATGCCTAGTATTGCCTGTATGGGAGTGAGCAGGGCACCACACTCATGGCAGCTCTGCAGCCCAAGCCTGCCATGGGTTTCTTCTAGTCTTCATGTGCTTATGGTGAACGTGTTTTATACTCTCTTTGGTCTTTTGACAGCTTTTTAAAGGATGTGAGCCCCAGGGCGTGATGGTGTGGGGGCAGGTGGAGTGTCTGCTGAGTGCAGGCTGGCAATTTGCCTCTGCTCTTTCTCACTAACCTCCTGTCAGCCCCAAGTCCTTCTGAGCACAGGCTGATCCTGACCATTCCTGTGGACTTGCTTGTCCAAGAGGACCAATAAATCCCCTTGGTTCTTACTTCAGAGGGCTGTCACTGTCCTGGTTTGTATCTCCTCTTTCCATACATTAAAACATGTTATGAAGACCCCAGGGCTACTCTGCAGGCTGTCTTGCCTTCCTTGCCTCCTCTATACCTTTTTGTGTCCTCCAGCCTGATTAGGGCTAATTTTCTGTATTCCCGCGATGTTGCTAGGCAGAGCAGCAAAGGGATCAGATCAGCCTCCACTGAGACCTGTGGGTACTCGGTGGTTTCTGACAATATTTAGTTTGAGACAACCGCAGGTGTTTATTTAAGACTTGTTCCCCACTGGGAATTAAACCTTTTGCAGGAGTATGGGGTGCCTGGAAAGAGCAGTGTATTTCCAGAGCACAGGCCTGTGCTCTGCTGAGATCCCGATGCTTGGGTCCCATCCCACAGGGAGCTGAAGTACATGAGATGATGCTCAGCCACTGCCCGGGCCCAGATATGTCTGACTGGTCATATCTGCTCTGTCCCATTCCTGTCTGAAAGGCACAGCCCAGTCCCAGGAGGGTAGTGCTCCAGATTGCCTCACTTTAAATATGGCAAGAAAACCTTAATGGGAGCCTGTCTCTGGGAAAGTCAGCAGGAAGCCAGTGGACTGGAGGTGGTGAATTTGAGGGCTGGCTCACAGCAATGGTGAGTCATTTGAAGATACAGCATGCCTGTGGCATTATGGTCTCTGAACACTGATCTGTAATTGTCCTGAGGCTCAAAGAACAGGAGTCTGCTGAGCTTACCGAGCTGCCCTGGAAGAGGAGGATGGAAACTCCTCTGTGCCGCAGCTGCCTGGCCTACCTAAATAGAAACACAATTCATTTTCCTCCCACTATGCACCACAGGGCATCATGGACATTATAATGTAGTTTTCCACATATCCAGGAATAAATGAGCCAGGTGTGAAGATATGAAGAGGTGTCTAATTTCCTGGTAGCTGAGGTGATGTTTTAAAGGCTAAAAACAGAACTCTTGGAAACAAAATCTCAGGAAAAGTGCTTGAAAAGGAAAGGGAATTAATTAACACAAGGGAACATCTTGAGGTTTCCACTAGAGAAAACAACAGCTGGCCAGTGTGTCCAGACGTCCTAGGCATCACTGCCTGTGATTTTCCACTGTACATGGTGCATACTGCTTGTACTGCTTGCAGTTGCCTGAGCAACCTCTTCCTCCTGTGTCCCAAGCTGGAAGGAACAATCCCAGTTACCTGTGCTCAACAGGCACAGTCCAGCACTGCCAGATGTGGTACACCTGAGGCCTGAAGAACCAGCAGGGAGAGAAGACTGGAGTAGCACAAGCTGCTCAGGGCAAGCAGCCACCTATCCCACCAAGACACTGGAGAGGCAGCCTGTAGGAAACTCCTCCTTCCCACTGAGAAGATGCCTGCTGAGTAGTTTCTGGAGTGAAAAGTATTCTAAAATAAATTTGAGCACCACTGTAACAAAAGAGATATCTGTGAAAAAAAATCCCCTGAGCTCCCACCCTCTTGAACTGATTTCATGTTATAAGGCCAAAAATACTCCCGGTCCTTCCATTTTCCCAGTGACTGATATAACTAGTGCAGTACTAACAAACTGTGCTGGTCTGATTATTTAGTGATTTCTTCCCATGAACATTCTCTCACCACAAGTCCAAGCTCAGTCTGAGCGAGGCAAAACAAATATATTCTTTATGGCATTTTCTTTTCATAGAGAATCCAATCTGCTTGCAGGATGTGTTACAACACTAATGAGTTCCTTCTTGCTTTTTCAATTCTCGCTGTCAATACCTAAGGCTGGTTCATTTCACTGAAAGACTTCATTGAAAGCACATTTTTACCAACCTCCAGGGAGGTCAAATTGATATCTCTGTCTTAGTTAGATGCGTACGTAGAAGAGTGCTTTGCTGGATGCATCCAGGGAGAAAATCTGCAATGTCCTTAGAGTCAGGTCACACCTATGGGATCCACAGGCGACATATCTCACTTGAATTACATGTGATGCTTCCTATCAGTACGAAGGTTAGAGCAGGCCGTGCTCTCCTTCCTACTGCCTTTGCAAGATAGAGTCTGTACGTACCATGCTCTCCTACTTTAATGAATGCCATGTTGGCAGGAAAGACTAGATGGTAAGTCAAGCCCAGCTGGCCAAAATCAGGAGGATTCAAGCTCATTTAACTCATAATTTCTGATCTGGGAACAGAGCTGGCAAAAATCATCGTATTTGCAGCCCCTTCCATATTTCCAGTTGTGAGGTAAGAAAATCTACCAGATATCTGCTGAAGTATTGGAGCCATAGCACTTTCTTTGCTCATGACTGCTTTGAGAGTATGGCTCTATTAATCTAGAATCGATAACTTCCAAACTATTTTCTTTTCTTCCTCTGTATAGCGGATGTTCACAAAGTCTTCTTGTGCCCTTCCTTGCTAAGGCATGAAGAGGCAAACAATCTACTAGGAGAAGCCCTGTAGTAATTAGCCAGCTCAATTACATAAGCCAAATTGTAACTATGACCCTCTTGAACTGAAACCTAAATGCAAAAATATTGCTG
The DNA here is from genome assembly GCA_013398955.1 of Callaeas wilsoni. Lineage (NCBI taxonomy): Eukaryota > Metazoa > Chordata > Aves > Passeriformes > Callaeidae > Callaeas > Callaeas wilsoni. Next base: position 21,988 of record VWPU01007565.1, read on the forward strand.
AAGTGTGAAACAGGAGAGATCTTTTAACATTTATTTTTGTGTGTAAAGTCAGCTGCTATGAAAGCACCAAAGGAATGCTGGCAGCTTTAGTTCTCTGCCACTTTTGCCTCCTTGCCACATCTTCCTCTGCTAATTTAAATGCTTGAGACTCTGTCTCTTAGATTTTTGCTTGGTTTGCTTGTTTGTGTCTTTGTTGGAAATATTACTGCACTGGGCTTTCACTCTTTTAGGTTTCTGTGGGGTCTGTAGCAGAAAGTGTCAAGGACAGAGTGGTCGATTCCAGACTGCAAGTGTATGTCACCCGACCTGGCCTGTTCACTTGTCTTGCCACAAACAAGCACAGCAAAACTTTTGGAGCCGCAAAAGCAGCAGCAACCATCAGCATTTCAGGTATGCAGGGAAAGAAGAGGCCATTAATTTTTTAGCCTTTCCTGCTGGGGAAGAGGAAAGGGATGTGCAGTACTCTGGAGGAAGAGGGGAAGCCTTCAAGAGCTGATAGTGTGCGGGATCCTAAATTTGAGTACAAGTGCATTCTCCACCAGGCTATTTCCTCATATACTCTTACACTTTGGAGACTGGCATAGCTGTCATTTCCTGAATGTTTGATGCTGTCTTGTACTTTGTGTCCCAGAAGCACACTTGGTAAGTTCATCCATGTGAAGGAAGTTGTGGCCATGACCCAGCGTTGGTATCATCTAACAGCAAAGTTAAAATAGCTTCTAGCAGTTCAGCTTCACAAGGAGTTGGCATCCAGACAGCAGGGTGGTTGCTGTCAGGGTAGTACCCTGCCTGGCCTGCAGTTCTCTCTTCTCTCAGGGACATCTCCCAAATGTGAAAAGGATGTTCCAAAGAGGAGAAATACCTCTGTCAGAGCTAACAGCATTTGGCATACAGAGAGAAAGGTGGCAGCTTGTGCCTTCTCTCTTTGGGCAGGCAGAGGGATTTAGTTAGAGGGAAGAGGAATCACACAGGACATAGGATGGTAGCCCTGGTCCTGCTTTTCACCAGGCAGGTACCTGTTCATCTCTCTGTGCATTAGCTTTTGCTTTCTTGAGAAAATAATCATGCTCTTTCTTACACTGGGCATTGAAACTTAGCAGGAAACTCTGCCCCGTAAGATACTCAGCACTTGGTGCTGTATTTCACATCCCCCCTTCTGCTTTTAACCCAGGAAAGTGCGTGTCCTACTCACACAGTGGAGCAGACAGGTACTTTGGGCTGGTGGAATTTGTGCTCCTCCAGGCTGTGTGTGTTCAGCAGGAGGAGAACACTCCCCTAGACCTGAGCAGGAGTCTGCCTTGGCCTTGTTCCAGCTCACAAAGCTCCCAGGACAGAGGTGTCCTGGCCCTTGGCTGATGCTCAGTGCCTCCTCCCTATGCTGGCACTGCCCAGCTCCATGTGGCACTGCAAGCCAGGGCCACTGCTGTGTGCTAGCACTGCATCTCCAGCCCTGGCTTCTCCTACTTGTTACAGCTGCTGCCTGAAGTAATGGATATATATATGTGGCTTAAACAGAGCATGCTACCTGCTGGTTACATAGGACCCAAAGGATCAGGATAAAAGTGTGGGTTTACGGAGCAAGAGTTCACTTCAGCTGGCACTGTCATCAATAATCCACTTCCTCCTCCTCATTCCTTCTCACTTTACAGTGTTCAGTCTTAGCCAAGTTTTCTTCCCCACAAGAAGATACAAAAAAAGAACAGAATTTAGGTGCATTTTTTTTCATACAGCTTACAGTTCTCAGACAAATTTCCTAGCATGGAAATCTTGACTTATGCATCTCAGAGGGAACAATGAAGTGTCACTGATGTCTTTTCCATTTCTTCTTTCTCCTGGTTCATCACAATTCCTGGATCTGGTGCCTCTTGGCAGAATGGAGGTAAGAATGACTTTCTGTGGTTTTGTGGAGGCTCTTTCTGGGCCAGGGAGAAGAATGATGAACCTAGGGGGTTTGGTTAATTTGGCTTGAATGAAAGGGTAGGGTTTCTGGATGCTAACTGTGCAGATGAGGTTCACCCAAAGGGATCACTGAGCTCCTTTATGGAGGCATAATTGGAGACTAAGCTTGGGTAGATAACGATGGTTTTGAGTCAGGCCAGCAGCAGTAAGGGTGTTTGAAATGTGATAGTGGGCAGAATATTCTGAAGTAAATTCTATTTTGTTATGGATCCACAGTTTCACTTGACCTTATAAATTTTCACGGCAAAGCTTAACTGCAAGTTAAACTCCTGCCTGTTCACAGTTAATATATGTAATTTACTTTGGTGCTCACCAGATCAGGGTAAGAGACGTTTATATTTGTTCCGAATGGAGTTATGGATGAGTAAAGCCACTTACATGTGATGAGAAATGAACTTCTGCTTTGTAGTTTTCGCAGGACTGAACAATGTAGCTGGCTTTTTCTCTTTAGAATCCTACCATGTTTCTACACGTTGCACTGGCTGATCAGCTTGGAAGGAAAATGAGAACGTTAGCCTGGGAGATGGGCTGGGAGCTTCTGGCCATCACAGAAAAGAGCAGAGCCTGGGAAAGTGTGAGCAAATGGCTTTGCCACTCTACTGACACAGACTCCCTGCAAAGGCTATTGCCTCTATCACAGGAACTTGCAAGGTTGATTCAGGAAGGTCTTAAGTGATTAGGTGACCACCCAATGATGATGGTAGACTTATGCCTTACACCTGCACATGTGCAGGTATGACAGGCATGGGGACACAGATCAAGTGCTCAGCCCTTCTGTCCCATAGGTGTTCTTAACATTTGGTGCATGACGTTCCCTTTCTGTGACAAATCATTGTGAGAAAAATGTTGCTACTTCTCCATTGCAACTTGGTCTGTGTCTCCTTGCATATTTTAGAAAAGCAGGGAAACATAATGTTAGCACTAGTGGCTCTTCTCAGGCTGCCTCTTCAGCCCCTTGAAGTCAGCAGCACAGCTGCCCCATACACACCTGTCCCTGCTTTTGCCCCTGGGGCACAGGGAGGATGAAACTTTCAGATTAAGCACAGTGAGAATCATCAGGAAAATGTAAATAACATGACCCCTTCATGCCAAGAACAGTTCTAGCAGGGTGCTGGGGGCAGTGCATTGCTTTGGGGAAACCTGCTGTGTGCTGTGGAGATGTCATGGGCTGTGAGACTGGTGCAGCATGCTGGGAGACTCCTGTGTCACATAAAGGTGTGTCCATGGAGCCTGGGATAATGCGGTGTCAGAGCACCACTGCCATTTTGGTAAACCTCAAGGGATTGGTGCCTTCCTGTATTTTTTATCCAATGTGACACAGTAAAAAAAATTAAAGAAAAAATTCACATGGAGCCCAAAACAGAGCAGCTGAAACAGGGCCAGGGATTGTCATCTGCAGAGAACAGCATCCGAAGAACAGAAATGTGAGCATCCTGTGTTATCCCTTGTCCATGTACCTCCAGCTTTCTGAAGAACAAACAGCAAGAAACCCCTGAATTAACAATGGGTGATTATTTGGACAGGGGAAAGAAATAAAAGGCAAAGATACAAATAGCTCTGTTGACTGCTCCAAATGGTTGGCGTGTTGTGAATTGAACTTTCTGACCCCAGTTACACTGACTGAATGAGCAGTGGGGACAGCTGCACCCAGCCCTCCTCCCTGTCCTGATTTGGCCATCCGCCACACACAGGGAGTCTGTTTTCCCAGCTTTGCCTCCCATACTGAGGACACTGCATCCCATGGGCTGCCTAGGCAGAGGGCACCTCCTCACCTGCAGGCCTTGCTGCTGTTGGGTGACTGTGGGAGCTACTGAAAGCACAGCTGACCTGTTCATTGCCCTTAGCCTGCTGCTCCCTTTTGATGGCCACAGGGAAGAAGGGACGGAGGTACGGTGGGAGAGATCTCCCTCTAAATGCAAAAAACATGGGAAAGATAAATAAATGGCCCTCAAAGAAGATGACCCTACTGTGATTTTTACTGCTCCTGCATAGCTCTGTCTCCATGCTATGTGGCAGGACTTTGCAAAATGGGAGGTGTGGTGAAAAGAGAAGATGCACTCTGCAGAGAAACCCCAGGAAGAAAATCACAGAGGCTTGTATCTTCCTCATCCCTGAGTCCCCCAGCTAAAGGTGTGGAAGAGGGGCAGGGTCAGGAGTGGTGCAGGAGCTGAGGAGCAGCAGGCAGGTGCTTGGTCAGCAGAGCGAAAAATCCTGAGTTATCACAGGACAGCAGCAAGCAGCATGGCTCATCCCTACTGCGGGGAAGCAGGAAAGTAAAATATTTTCCCATTAGAGCCTAGGGGCAGGGTGAGGGGCCATGCTAGGTCATGGTTCTGTGTGATCGCTCAGTCTTTTGTCCACTTACAATGTTAACAACTCTTGGTCAGAGCCTCATCGCTGGAGCTCACCAGGGCTGGCACCAGGGTACCTTGCAGAAGTTTCATTCTTGGATTGTATTAGTTGGTTTTAGTGGTTATAAACATCTACCATCTCCTCTGCCCTCTGTTAGCCTTACACATGCCACTTTATTCAGAAATAGGGCCACCGTGCCTGTGCAGCTGTTTAGATCTGTGAGCTGACTCTGCCTGTGTGTGCGCACTCTTGTCCTCCGCAGCAAGCTCTACAAGGGTGACGCAGGATACTGCAGCACATACAGAGGTGAGGTGTGTAGTGCCATCTTGGCGAAGAATGCTCTTGTTTTCTTCAACTCCTCGTATGCTGATCCAGAGGAGACCCAAGAGCTGCTTGTGCACACTGCCTGGACTGAACTGAAAATGGTGAGTTCATTCTGCCAACCGGCTGCTGAGTCTCTGCTGTGTAACTACATCTTCAAGGAGTGCAATCCCTCGGGAGCTGGGCCAGCTCCAAAACCAGTGTGCAGGTAAATGAAGAAAAAAATGATCATGTTTCACTTTCATTTCACGGGGATGCGTAGGCAGCAGGGGAGTGGTGAGGGACTGTCCAGGCTTGCAGTAGCAAGTGAAGCTGAGTGAAGCTGGGCCCTCCAGGTTTTCCCATTGCTCTTTCCTCTGTACACACAGACTGATTCAGCTCTTGCTCTGCTCATTGCTAGGATATGGTCTGAGTTTGAAGTCCAGACCTCTACATTATATCAGGTATTCAGAGGACAGTGTTGAAAAGAAGTATCCATTTGAATTACATAAGTAGTTTCAATAATTAACATGTTATCTGTTAAATCTTACTAGACTAGTATGTATATTTTTTATGACTATAAAGAGTAATTGCTTCTTTGGAATTTTGACTAAATGCAGCTCCAGAAGATGCAACAAATCCGGCCAAGGTAATAGGCCCATTGCTTAGCCCTTCCTGCTATGACAAAAATGTGACAAAAATGATGAGACCAGAGACATTGCCTTTGTCATTGTACCTGGTAAACCAAAACTCCAATGTGGTTATTGTATCCTTCTATATGCAGAGAAATGTGCATTGAAACTGGGCTGACAGGGACCCTGAGGAGTCCAAAGAATCTCTTACTATAGCTAATCTACTGTTGACAGGTATTTGTAAACACATCCCAGTGACAGACACTTCTCCCTCCCTATGCAACATCCCGAGCAGTCCTTCCCTTGTTGTTCCTTGTCCTCCCACCATGGTCATGGAGGCGAGTTTCTTTCTTTCCTCTTTGCAGTGAAATTTTACATTTTTCCCAGATTCTCTGACTAGAATAAAACAAGTTTTTCCAAGCTCTTCACATAGCTTTTGCTCTTCTTCAGTCCAGGTTTTGTTATTTTTAACTATAATGGAATTATGATTGCTTGGTGTGCTTTGCAGGGGGCTGCCCCACACACATATATCAGGGTGAAGCTTTCATTTTTCCTGACATATTCAGCCTCAAAAGACCCATTTCACATTTGGGCAGCTGACATCCCTGCCTCGAGTGCACTGCTTTGTTCTTGTCTTCCTTGAAACACATTTTAAAATACTATTCACATCCGTGTTTATTGGAAGAGTAGCCTCAACTCTAGTGTCTTGAATAAATACAGGTCTTTTCTACAGACATGGCAAGCACACTGCTTGCTGGTCCTGGGCCAGATGTCTCATGGCCATCATTTCTCCAGTTACGTAGGGGCTTTTTAGGACGATCAGCAGCATGTTGTTTTTGTAATCTGGACCTTCTTTGTTGCTCCTCCTTTAATATCTCTAAAACAGAGGCACAGAGGAAAATCCCAGTATGAATATTGAACATACATTTAGTCTTCTGTTTGGTACCTATGCTGCCTAGTATTCTACCATCAACACAGTGGTGGCATATATCCTATGATATATCGTACAAAAGAAGATTTTGTGCAAGTATCCACAGATAATCATGCAGCCAAGTACTGCAATTTGCTTTTTGCTGGCAGGCTCCTCCCTGCCACCTCAATATTCTGCTCTTTATCATCGTGCCCTTAAATACATGATCTCTCTGCCTTTTTTCAAGATGTGTGGCAGTATTTATATCTCAGCTACACATGCACAGCACATTAGTCAGCTAAGGGTTTTGCACATTGCTCTGCAAGGTATTTCAGTTAGATCTCTCCCTTACTTCTTTTACCCCTGCTCACGAGTGGCCTTGCAGGACCAGAACTCACAGTGATTTGACTGAAGACCTGTACTTCTGGGGCACTTTTAAAGTCAGAATTATATAAACCAACATAAATATGCACTTGATCTTTATGCACCTGAGCTAATAGCGCATTTGCAAATATATTTAAATGTTAATGGACTTGCCTGGAACGATTTTTCTTCAAATCCATGAGTCAATGTTGTTTTTTTATTAATTGTTCCTCCCTCCTCCCCTCCGCCCCAACCCCCATTCCCCCAGTTTTAATGCAGCTTTCTTCATAAGAAAAATCCTGGAATAGCATCCTTACCAATTCCTGTCCTCAGAGCACATCGGCTGGACAGCAGTCCTTCCAGAGCCCAGTACTCCTTTTGATAACTCAGACATGTAATATGTACTTCTTAATGTCTGAGAGAGATCTGGGGCCTCTTGAACAAATCTCACGTGGTCTTGGTTACTTTCCAATTCTCTTAACTACTTTTTACTGCAGAAGCTGGCTAGACTACACAGGTTTTCAGCTAAAATACTTTGTGAGTAATCATTTAACTCTCTCAGATGTGGAAGACTCCTCCCAGCTTTTGAGGGACATACTGTCCTCAATGTATTTCTGTGTGTTTTTGTCTTATTATTTATTCTCTTCACCAATTTTTCTCTTTCCATGTTTTTTTTTTTTTTTAAAATGTTCATTTGGTTTGGAAGCTAGCTAGCAAGAATAACAACTGACAGGCTGAGTAAAGCTTTTATGAGAGTAATCAGGGAGGAAAAAAAGGTGAAACGAAACAGAAGAAAACCACACAGGAAAAGTTCACTTAATGTTAATTTAGATGCAAATTGATTAAAATGAGAGTTCTTAAGAGAAAGTGATGTCTTGTCTCATAATTCTGGATTACATCTGCCTTTTGCCGCTGGCTGCTATTGCAATAGCAAAAGAAACACCTCCAATTTCTGTTTCAATCCTTGCTGATAGGAAGTGATCAGTCTGTAGGGAACAGTCTTGTGCTGGTGAAAGTCTCTCTTTGTTTGGGTCTGTGTGCCCCCACCTCCTCTTAAATAGTCTCTTATGGTCCCTAGAAACACTACTGGCACGCTTGCTGTTTTCTGCCATTACTCTTCTTTGTCCATCTGTCATTTACATGACATAACATTTCTAATAATAATCTGAAGTCATCTTTGCATATGACCTCACCAAGCTCTCCCGGCTCAGCATCAGGTGCTACAACAATGGTATGAACCCAGCTGGAGGTGACTGACCATCCCTCCCTCTGGCTGCTTTACCATTCTTCCAGGGTGCAGATAACCTTCCTTTAACCCTGGAGCAGATAGCATTGCAGAAGAGTGGTCTTTTGCATTTTGCAATTGAACACTGAATAAAGGGCTTATTTAAGGATGCTCAGGCTCCAGGAATGAACAGTGCTAATTCAATCCAGATCTCCCAAGTCTCAGCCAGTGCTTCAAATGCAAGTTTTTCTCGTTTCCCTATCTAAGTATTTCTTTACTTCACAAGGCCATTCCTGTCCCACATGTTGTTTAACACAAAAAAGATAAATTTGCCATCTGGCTGCATTCTGGCTTCCATGGAAAGGAGGAAGGAATAAACCAGAGCTGGCTAAAACCAAGCACAGGGCAGCTGGGCATTGATGACTTCAGCTTGCTGAATTGAAGGGCATCCATTACTGTTGCAGAAAAGCTGTTGCTCTGGTAGAATTCCCAATGACCTCCATCCTTCAGGTGCTTTAGAGGATTTTCAGTGTTATTAGCCATTGCTGAAACTCATGCCCATCTGCTCTTGCCAAAACTGTTGTATGATTAAAGAGAGTGCATCAACCCACCAGGTGGTGAATTTGGCTAAATCCTTCACCACAGACCCCAGAAGTACCTTTCTGCATCACTGTGTGATGTTTGGAAAAGTTATGGGTCTGGTAAAGACTTCAGCTGAGCTGTGCAAAAGTAATCTCTGCACGTGACCGCAAAGCTGATTTTGTAACCCAGGCTCTCAAGAATGGCTGCGTAAATAAGCAAATCACTGATAAATTGACCAATACAACAAATCCACAAACTTCCCAGTATGGTGTGCTTTTCTTTATCTTTTTTTAAATAGTGCAGATATTTCTGCCTTGCGCTTCTTCTTGAAACAATTTCTCATATAAGGCCCATTTAAACATCCAAAGCACTTCTTGTCAGTGAATGTTTCACATTGTCATGGAGGTAATACCTTAGGTAGGAGACAGGTCACTTTTTTACCAGGCACTCTAAAGCTTTTACTGCAGATAGCTACAGAGAAAAAATGGATTTAAAGTTGCCTGTAGAGACAATAAAAAATTGCATTTTTTTATTCAGTGAGATTAAAAGTATATGCAAATGCTTAATATAAAAAGGTTTGGAATTGCAGCTCACCTCTTACTTTTAGTAGATGAAACTTCAATGTACAATTTATAGAAGCCAAGTGAGATTTTTAGAATATACTGAAAAATTCTAACTCTAGAAATGAGAGATAGACTATTTACAAGAACATGTAGTGACAGGACAAGGGGGAACGACTTCAAACTGAAAGAGAGTAGGTTTAGATTAGATAATAGGAAGAAATCCTTTACTGTGAGGGTGATGAGAGACTGGCACAGGTGGCCCAGGGAAGCTGTGTATGCCTCATCCCTGGAAGTGTCCAAGGCCCGGTTAGATGGGGGCTTTGAGCAACCTGGTCCAGTGGGAGGTGCCCCTGTTCATGGCAGAGAGTTGGAACTAGATGATCCTTAATGTCTCTTCCAACACAAACCATTCTGTTACTCAGTGATGTTTATTAGTAGAAGATGTCAAAAAATCTGTAGAGAAAGATAGGAATGAACTCCTCATAGCTTGGTGTGTGTTGTGTTTTGAGCATAACCCTGCTTCATTAAAAATGTAGCTTTTTATGTTTTCTAAAGAAGCTGTTGCATTTCATACAGTTTCCTTTATGGTTTATGAGCCAGACAGACAGGCTTTAAAGAAGTGTCACCCCATTAATGGATTTCTGTCAGCCTGCATAACCCCTGCACATCACTGCTAAGTGCAGCCATTTTTTTCAGGCCATTGACAGCTGTATTTCACTGTTTTTTGCAAAACAATGTAGAGAGAATTGCCTTGCTGTAAAGGATCTCTACTGCTTTAAGGAATGGCTCTCAATGGAGGAAAACTCTCAGAAGGGGATTTACAAGCCAGGGCTGATGCTGCTCACTCTCCCTGAATGCAACAGGTTGCCCAGCCTGCACCAGAATCCCAGCTCCTGCACCCGCATCCCTTTCTTTGGTAAGGTAGCACATACTGCTGATTGTCCAGAGAGCTGGGTTTTTGGTAAGAGGGGAAAGATACAATCCATAATTTACAACCAGAGTAAAAGCCGATGGTGGGTACTGTCCTGTCAGTACCTGTGCATGGAATTGTGACAGCTGCTTTGGCCGTTTGCCTCTTTCATGCAACTGAGGTGTGGGAAAAATCCCTCAAGTAAATAAAGCCTGGATCTTTACTGAGAAGATCATAACAATCTCAAAAAAACAGTCTTAATGATAGCAAAATTCCACTCAGTTGCCTTTGCAAAGAAACAAGCTGTTTAAGCACTGCTAGGGACCGAATTTTTTCTTAAAATGTTCTTCTAAGTAAGCGTCCAATGATATTGCATCCTGGACAACCCCTTCTTACATCTTGTCTTGTCTTTTTACAGATTTTAAGAAGGAGAACATAACCAGTAAGTAGACTGCTCCAGACTCTATGTTTTTAGAGATGGACATGATATTCTTCATTGAAGTTGCCATTTGCACAGTATTTTTGTGTTTTCTGCTGGTCCTGGCTGGCTGAATTTAGGTTATTACTGAGGAATGTCTGGGCTTCCACATCCAAGGCATGGGGAAACACACTTCCAGCTCTTCAGAGGTCAGGGACACCATAGGCTGGTAGCTTTTTATGAGAGGCATGCTGGTTTTAGATGGTACCCTTCCCTCCAGCTGTCTCCTTTTCTTTCTGCTCATTGCTTCTATTTCTGCTCTACCCATGTTTGTATTCTGGTACCGAGGTCATCCCAGCCTTATAGGTTAACGACATGGTTACCTATGTCAGGCTGGCCTTGCAAGACCTTAAGCTCCCAGCACTCTCCTTAAATCACCTCTGAAGTCTGGCTGTTTCTTGTGTGACCCTCCCATGACCAGTGGTGAGACCCAGACATCCCCTGCAGTGATGCTTTCACTTCTGTCAGGCTCCCGCCCTGCTGCTGGTTGTGGCTGAAACACGCACACCCAACTTTTCCACTCACGTGCAATTGCAGTTTCAAGCTCAGCCGCTGAACTTGCCTCATTGGAAAAAGGAATAATCTCTCTCCTGCCATGCATCTAGGCAGGTGAGATCTGCAGATTTGGCAGTGGCAGACACCTTCTGCATGGAGAGAGAGGGAAAGTAGGAAAAAAATAAAAAGGAAGTCAAGAATTTTGGGGAATGTTCTTTCATGGAAAGACCTTGGCTCCACCTCACAACCCAAGCCCTAGGGGCCTGGTGATGTGTATGTGGAGACAAGGGCTTCAGCACCCTCTGGGCCAGTGCCTACAGCCTGCAAGTACAGCCATCCCTGCCCTGGTGGAGGGACCACAAGAGAGGGGTGTCACCATATGAGTGGAGCATTTATGGGACGGCTTCTGTCTCCCCAGAGATGTTTCAGGACATAGCCTCTGTCTCCTGTGTCTACATGACCTTTTTCGTTCAGCTTCCACTGCATTTTCCCAGACTGGCATTGCACAGATGTGCAATATTCAGTCATGAACCAGGAAGATGTAACAGTAACATTTTAGTAGTATTGCCCCCTCTTTTTTACTTTAGACCCACTGTTATGTGGGCAAAGGTTTGTTGAGCATGAACTGAACAGTCTTCTAGCTTGCTATCAAATTATTCATTAATGCCCAGATGGACCAGCTTTATTATTCCCTCTGTCCTCATTGTAGCAAGACAGTCTATTAAAGCATCTGCATTTCCAGAGTATGAAGGATTCAGAGGTTCTTTCTTAGTGTTGCTCTTGCCCCTAAAGCTCTCCACATTCATCTTTTAAGGTGTCCCACTGACATTTATTTCAGATCTGTGCAGAAATCTTTTTCATGTTTATTACTAGCTGTGTCATGAGGCATGTTTCAGGCACTGCTTTCCTTGCCTTCGAATGTGAAACAAGTGAAATGCTGGGCTCAGGTGCACGAGTATGTTCCAGGACAGCTTAACAAGATTTTACACCTCTGCAGAGCTACAGGTGCTGGTTATGTGGGGGCTGCTGTCTTATTGCAGATGTGACTCATAAATGGTGTTTATGTATCAGTCAAAGAAATCCACATTAGAGTATTTTACTTTGCATTTGTGATGGTGTTCAGGGCCCCAATGGAA
>VWPU01007566.1:0-60917 GCA_013398955.1 Callaeas wilsoni
CTGAGCCCTGCCCATCTCACAGAACAGCCCCCAGAAAAGCAGAGGCATGCCAGTGGTGCCCCACACTGACCCCGGTGTGATTTGAACACACAGCCTTCTGATCTGGAGTCAGACGCGCTGCCCTTGCGCCACGAGGTCGGGGTTGCAGGGTCCGGGGGCCTAGGATTGGCCACTGGGAATGTCCTTTCCATGGGGACCACTCCGGGGTGTCCCTGCCCCTCCAGGAGCAGGGCTGTGGCTATGGAGGGGCAACCTGAGGGGAGGGTGGCCAAGGCCTGGCTGCAGAGACCAGTCCAGGCTTTAGGATGAAGGTACAGGGTCGGATGAGGGGATCTACAGGGTCAGTGAGGGCGGGAACTAAACTCAGGGATGTTCCAAGGGAGGATGGTGGCTCAGGGGGTGTTGCGAACAGATGTGAGTGTTTTAGCTAAGTCTCTGCCTTTTGCCCAGGCCTCTGCCAGCAGGCAGTAACTTTATCGGCGTGGCCAGCACCTCAAGACCCGCTTTCGCTCGCAAGTTCTTTAATAATGGCTGATTCGGTCTATTATAGAATGAACTATTTATTCAATAGACACAAAACCAACAGACATAAGACTTAAAACAAACTATATACTACACAGGAATAAGAATAAAAAGAAACTACTAGTAGGTATATACAGTGTGAGGTTCAAGGTACCATTAATCTTACCGCTAGTGAAGAACTAATATAACTTAGGATCCAATGTATCTTACCATCCAATTGTTGGTGGAGCACACATCGAGATCCCCTCCCTCAATTCCCAGGAAAGTAACCGTGGAATCTGCGTCCAAACTCCGGGGAGAAGTCTCCCACTCTCTCAGGGTGTGTCTGTAGAAGGCTTCTGCCTCCGTGAAAACTCGTGTGTCTTTTATAGTTTGTAAAACAGTGTCTCTCAGTCAAGAATATCTCTGTTATCTCTTTCCACATCTGCTCTCCAGACTAAGATGTTGATTCTCAGCTGGGACTTGAGCCCTTTTGGTGCCAGAGGAGACTCCTTGCTGGGCCTTTCAGCCTCTGGGTTATCTTTTCCATATCTGCACCAACTATCAGTGGTAGAGAGGGGGAGGATATGTCCTGCCACAGGGGGGAACACAGGAGAGCCCAAGGTGGGCTTTGGGTGTGGACCCAGAAATGGTTTTGGTAGAGTAGAACACCCATGGGCTCAGCCCACTCACAGCTCCCTATGTCCTACCCCAGCCACAACCCTGTGCTGGCTGGGAATGGCAGCTGGAGCTTCTACAAGGAGGGGAGATGTCCCACCAGCGCAGGCAAGGTCCAGCCCCACCTCTGGCTGCCCACTCCTTTCCTCTTGGGTGCTTAGCGCAAGGCTGCCATGGACAAGAGAATCAGTGAGGAGGTGAAGCCTTCCTTCCCCCTGTCCAACTCCATTCCCAACTTCATTCCCACCCCAACATGCTGGAGACAGTCTGCTGTGTACCAGGGTGTCTGGAGAGGGACAATACAGGTAGGGGCTGTGGCCAGCAGAGCAAGGGGCAAAGCACCAGGAAACTCCTCCCTGGCTCAGCTTAATCCTGCCCACAGCCTGGCCAGAGCAGAGCTCTCAGTATTACTATCATTTCAGAGTTGTTTCTTAAAATTATAAAAATGTTACAAAATTATATGAAATTAGGAAAAAGTTAAATTTATAGTTAAACACTTACTCTGAATGTGAGCTACTCCCTCCAAAAATTCTATTCCTCCATAAAATTTGATGCCTGAAACTAAATCCCACGTCTGCTCTCCAAACATATTAATAATCGGCACACATTTACTCTGTGAATTATCAGTGCTGAGGATGGAGCAAAGAGGCATTTCCTCTTGCTTTTACCTTTCCACCTGAGCAAATCCTGCACCCTGAGGTCCCTTCCTCCTCCAGCACCTTTTCCCACAAGAGGGAGCCAGGAACCAGCTCACAGGCTCCACGCGCTGAAAGTCAGGCTGGGGATTAATTTTGTGCAATGAAGGACCCTCCATCCCAAGGCCAGACTGGAAAGTCAGCTTCTTTCCTTCCTGGAAATACAGGGTTTTTTTCCTCCACAGCTCAAATTTTTTGTCTGTTCAATCCCAATGGTCGCTATGAGACATTCTCCCCACATTTTTCCCTGCTGACACCACCCCCAGTGGCACCTCTCCTCATCCATCCCACTCTGTTGGTTGCTCCTTACAATGTTGTAAATAAGGTTTTCGGCCAGTTCCAGGACCACTTCACCCCAGCTGAAATCAAATCCTGCTGATTTACATGGCCATAGTGCAAATCTGGATAATGCAAATCAGGAAAGCAGACGTTTCCCGTAATTTTAGTGTCCCAGATATTATTTTCAGAGCTATCTCATGACTCAAAATTTCAAAATGAAAGAGAAGTCTTCCCTTCTCATAAAACCTCCCTTACGCAAAGGGATGTGAATCCAAGGCCAGATCAGCAAAATCCTCCAGGGATGGGGATTTCACCACTGCCCTGGGCAGCTGTGCCAGGGCTCAACAGAGCTTTCTGTGAAGGAATTGTTCCTAATATCCAATGTAAACCTCCCCTGGTGCAATTTGAGGTGCTTTCTCTTGTCCTGTCACTTGTTACTTGGGAGCAGTTCCCACCTCCCCCCCCGGCTGCCCCCTCCTGTCAGGGAGTTGTGCAGAGCCCGAAGGTCCCCCCTGAGCCTCCTTTTCTCCAGGCTGAGCCCCCCTCAGCCCACTCGGCAGCTCCTCACAAGAGATCCTTAGGCAAGGGGCAGAACTCCCAGAGTGTGTAAGCATTTCTTTTGTGATCCATATAAAACATGTCTCTGACCTGGAATAACCTGGGAAAGGAGGAGAACAAACAAGAGTAAAAGAAGTGCAGAGGCATCAAGGCAGACTGAGGTGGTACTTGAATTTCAAAGGGTTGAGGTTTTTTTCTGGCATAGTTTCTGATCACAATTTGAAGGGGATTGTGATTGTATAAGCACTTGTGGTCTGATAGTGAGGACATTCTGGAAATGATGGAGAAGGATTTTGAATGTAAGATTACTGGGCAATCACTCCTTTTCCACCAGATTGTTAACACACTTGAGGTTTTGAGTTTGTACTTCATTTCCCATGGAAACAAAATTTTAAAAGGCCAAGATTTCCAGTCCACTACAGAACAAGACCCTTTTTTGCAATTAAAAAAATAAAAAGGTTAAGAAAGCTGAGTCTCTAGTCCAGTCTGACAAAGTACAATGACAGATCCTGTCTGAGAGCTGAGATGAATATCTCAGCTAGGATCCCCTTGGATTCGGTGGGAACCTGAGCCAACTGAAGGGTTCTTGTTACGGCCTTTGTTTCATCCCTGTCCGTGGAGTACCTGGAAATGGACACAAACACCTCTCCTTCACGACTGGGTGGCGCCTGCAAATTTGCAATGGAAAGCAAACAAAAAAAGCAGGGAGGAAGAGAGAGAACAATACACCTGACTGAGGTTTGCATAGCTGATATCAAGGCTGCTGGGTCAGAACAACATCAATAAATATCTTGTATAGAAAGAGACCAAAGTAAATGACTGAGGGAGAACCTGAGCTGTCAGCTGCCAGTTCCATGTGTCTGTTGATATCATTCAAACTCTGTATGGACAAATGGGGAAAACTCATGAATCTCACTTGTCATGTGTTCTTTGTGCACCTGCAAAGCTGAAGGTGCTGCTCATGACATCTGAAATCTGCACCTCAAGTATCACAGAATCATGGAATGGCAGGAGGGTTTGGGATAAAAGGGATCTGAAAAATCGTCTTGTTCCAACCCCCTGCCATGGACAGGGACACCTTCCACTAGACCAGATTTTTTTTTCTTCACAGCACCTTTCACAGAACAAAATACAACTATTTGATATGTTTGTGGATGGAATGACCATTATCCTTTATTTCTTTCTCTTGGGAACAACTGTTGCATCACAGGACATGCAGCAGGATCATACATTCTCTGTTGTCCAGAGAAACTGTGTTTGCCCCTGGATCCCTGGAAGTGTCCAAGGCCAGGTTGGACAGGGCTTGGAGCACCCTGGGATAGTGGAAGGTGTCCCTGCCCATGGCAGGGGGTTAGACTAGATGGTCTCTAATGTCCCTTCCAACCCAAACCATTCTGTGATTCCATGATGATCCTATGATATTCCAGCTGCCTTCTCTCCCACCAAACGATGGCAAATTTCCTCCACGTAGTCCATTACCAACCACATGGATCTTTTAAGTTAACAATGCTCTCTGGGTGGATCCATATTGATAAGGGGCCCTCCCAGCAGCCTTCCCAGTGGTCAGGCAGGGAGGCACAGCTCTTTGTCCCCTTGCTTTTGTGCCCCCGAGCCATTGTTCAGGTTTAGCCGCGTGCAGCGGTCAGGCTGTACCTGCTGCCTTCCCCTGCCACCCCTGCCAAGCTTCCCCGGACAGCCACAGCTTCTCCCACCGCCCTATAAATGCCAGAGTGCTCCCTCCTCCCCTGCTCAAAGGTTCTGGCATTGTGACCCTGTCTCCACGCTGCAGCTGGGACCTTCTACCATGAAGCTCTTCTCCTGCCTCATGGCTCTCCTGCTTTTCCTCCTCCAGGCTGTTCCAGGTAAGGGGCAAGCCCCACGCTGGGGTCTGCCTGTGTAGGAGGCACAGCTCGCTCATGTGGTGGTGCAGAACATTCTCCTCAGCTCCCTTCCTTAGAGCAGTTCCCTATTTCTCAGTCTAGAAGCAGAAGTGAAAAGCTAACCTATGGTGAGCAGGTGTCACACCAGAACCTCGCCACAGAAGCCTCTGCCAGGCGTTGGCTCTTATGATGCTTTGAAGTCTCTTTATGCCACTTTGTGGCACTGTTGGATGGAAATCACCTCACCACTGTACCATGGAAATCACCTCCTCTTCTAACCCCAGGGTTAAAAACTGTCCCCTCTGTGTACGGTAGAAGAGAGCAGGGCTGTTCCCTGGTATTGCTCAGCTTGAACTGCACCACTGACTTCAGCTCTCTGAATATTCCATTCCTCAGCCCTTCTGCTGCACTGACCCATTTTATGATTGTGTTTTTATCCTACCTGTTCTTCATGCTTAATGGAGCTCCTCACCTTGGAGAAATGCCTCCAGAGAAAGAAGAAACTGGGCGAACCGCCTGTTCCTGTTAATTGAACCAGATCCTGCTTTTGAGGGCTCTTTTAAGTCATAATTTTATCTTCAGGGCATGTGATCACCATGCTGTGCTTTGCATGTCCCTGAAGCATTGCACCCCCAGAATTTAGAAGCATCCAGGACTGGGCTGTCCCTTCCCATCATAGCATGAATGGCCAGGATATGTCCAGAAAATTGCCATCACCGTCTATGTTTCACTCCAGTTGTATAAAAACCTTCCTTGAAATGCTCTGAGGTCCCATGAGTTCCTCAAAACTTTTGGGTTTTGGGGGTATTTGTGTCAGATCCCTAACTGGGGTCTGTGGGGTTTCAGCAGGAGGAAGACCATGAGAATGGACTGATCCTGCAGCACAACTGGGAATCCCATTCTCCCCGTAGGTCTCGGCTTGCCCAGAGACACCTTGCGTTGTTTGGAATACCACGGCTACTGCTTCCATCTGAAATCCTGCCCAGAGCCATTTGCTGCCTTTGGAACTTGCTATCGGCGCCGGAGGACCTGCTGCGTTGGTATGTGTGGGAACCCTGCCCAGGCGGGCAAAATCTGGGGGGAAATGGCTAAACTCAGCCAAACAAACTTGTTGTCTTTTGCCTCTGAATCATAGAACCATGGAACGGTTTGGGTTGGAAGGGAACCTAAAGTTCACCCAGTTCCATGCCCTGCCATGGGCAGGGACACCTTCCACTATCCCGGGCTGCTCCAAGGTCCCTCCAACCTGGCCTTGGACACTTCCAGGGATGGGGTCTAAGCCATCTCTTTCCATGTACAAGGATGGACCTGCGTGTTCCTCCACTGACATCAGTGTGGAGCATTTGGGGCTGGCCAAAACAACCCAAAGCTCTGCCTCCAACTCGGGAAATAAAATAAGAGTTTTGGCCCACAGAAATTTTGGTAAATCTTCTTGTAATCATCTGTTGGGGGACTGCTGGCTGCACCCACCCTGCTGTGCTTAACAGGTGCCAACTGACCTCTTCCCTGTTAATTTATCTAATCCTTCCCAGACTTGCTGGGTTTTGGTGCTCCTCAAGAGTTAACACATATCATTAATGATTAATCACTTTAGAGCCAACTATGCTAAACCTAAGGTTCCTCTGATCCAGCATGGATCAGTCCATGGCCAGAAGTGGATATTTCCACGCAGTTACACTGTGTGTGTAAAGTGAAGACAACCACATCATTACATTTCCTTATGTATTATTCTGGCTTTCATGAATCTGCAGCTCAGGATTTTTAGATTTAGGCATCCTTGTGTTTAGAAGTCCTTACTGGATTTTTTTTCTCCACAGATTAGGAATTCCTTCCATTTGTTTTCAAACCTTGTCCCTCATAATTTTATTCAGTGCCACCTACTTGAAATGTAGTCATTCTGCATTCATCTTCTTCATAGCTTTACAATATCCCTCCGTCAGTTAATTCTTTTCCAAGCTGGTGGGTCACAAATTCCTTCTTTTACAGAAGTGCTGTGATGAGCCCCAAAGTCCATCTTTGTGTCTTGGCTTTTGCAGACACAGTAACCACAACTTCCCAGCAATGTTTGTGTATGAGCTGGTTTGGATGGCAGTGTCAGATTTTCTGGTTTGACTAAAATCCTCTGAATTGCAGACACGACATCCAACTTCCACATCTGCCAGGATGAGGGGGGTCATTGTGTGCCCCCAGAAATCAGATGTCTGCAAGAGCAAGAGGGACTGTGCCCTCGCAGAGGATGGAAGTGCTGCACAAAAGTGTGACAAAGACCTCGTGGGATTGCAGAAAACCATAGAAATGCATCGTCAAGAAATCAAACAAGTTTTATTCCAAGTGTTTCAGAGGTGTCTGGTCTTCTCAACATGTGAAGTGTGTAATCAACTAGAGGTGATGTTTCTTTATATAAAAAAGGCAATAAATGGAAAATAAAGAGGTATAACAGTCATTTATTTATGGAAAGAGGCAGAATGTCTCTCTATTACACCCAGATGCAGAATTACACAAAAATTTGCTGTTGCATCCTTGGACACCCCATCCCCTAATCCTTCTTACCAACCTAATCTTATTTAGCATGTTGATTTTATGATTGGATGCTTTACAGGATTGAGGACAATTAATCACAGAATCGTTTAGTCTGGAAAAGATCTCCAAGGTCATTGAGTACAACCCGTGACTGATCCCCACCTTGTCACCCAGCCCGGAGCACTGAGTGCCATGTTCAGTTGTTCCTTGGACAATTCAGGGAGCTGCTGAGGGAGCTGGGAAAGGGGCTCAGCCTGGAGAAAAGGAGGCTCTGGGGGGATCTCCTGGGTGTCCACAACTCCCTGACAGGAGGGGGCAGCCAGAGGTGGGGTCGGGCTCTGTTCCAAGGGTACAGGGAGGGGACAAGAGGAAATAGCCTCAAGCTGTGCCAGGAGAGGTTCAGGTTGGACATCAGGAGGGATTTCTTCATAGAAAGGGTAGTTAAGCATTAAAACAGGGTGCCCAGGGCAGTGGCGGAGTCCCCATCTCTTAGGGATTTAAAAGACAGATAGATGTGGCATTTGGGGACATGATTTAGTGGTGGCTTGGCAGTGCTGGGGAATGGTTGGACTCGATGACCTTAGAGGGCTTTTCCAACCTAAATTACTCTATGATTCTTATTGTGTTGTTCTGTTAGGGGTGTTTTTTTAGCGAGAAGGAAAATTTTAACCCTGCTCTTTCACCTGTCAGTTTAAGATGTGTTCACAGAGCAGTTTATTACCACAGCTGAAGGGACAGCAAACAGCAAGGCCAGGCAGGGCAGCTGGAACATCACATTTTACAGCCAGAGCTGCACATTCACCACAGAGTTACCACCACGGGGTGCACTGCTGAACTAACAGCTCTTCCACCAGCACTGCGTGCTCATCACACTCAGCAATGAAGCCTCCCAAATTCCTCGGAAGCCAAAGCTTGGAAAAAAAAGCACACCCAGGTTTCAGCTGGAGAAAATATTCACACGAGCTCAGATTAAAAATGAATCACTCCCAGCCTGCACCCTTCTCCTCCTTGCAGATCCTCAGGAGTCTTCCCTTGCAGGCTGCCTCCCTGCTACCTGTCACTTCCTGGGAATTTTGCTGGCTGCAGGTGAAGGGCAGAGGATCCCTCTGAGCCTCTTTTTTCCAGCTGGAATTCTACCAGCCCAAAATGCCAGCTGCCAAGGAGAGGAATCAGGGAAGCTAGTAACCAGCGAACGTGAAAAAAGTCAACATTGTTTGGAGCAGCAGCGCTGGGTCAGAACGACTCGAAAGGGTTTCTCAGCAGCAAATGTTACTCCGGGGACTGGAATATAATTAAGTCCTGCCTACTCCTTCCCTCTTCCCGGATGCCATCCAGCATGCCAGCAGCACACAGAGGCTTCTGCGAAATCTCACTCCCAGCCCTGTGATTTTCCAGCAGAGCCAAAGGAATGAGGATGCTCGTGCTTGTTTTCATATTCATCTCCCTGACCCAGCACGGTAAGACCAGGAAGGCCTGGGGTGGTGAGCAGGATATCGGGGAACAGGGATAATCTATCTTCACCGTGTGATATTGCAGATACTGAGGAAAGGTGGTTTCTGGGTGAGAGAGTGCATGAGGTACTTTGGGAAAATTCATTATTTAATCCCTTGGGGGAATACAAAAAAACGGGCAGGGAGGAAACTGTGAAAATGGGGCACATCACTGAGTTAGGAGAAGCCCTAAAGGAGAAGCCCTGTGCTCTGGGAAAATGTTCCTGCCTTTTCTCAGGCTGCAGTTGCCTCCTTGGCAGGGGGAGGACAACCCCCCTTGACTTCCCATGCATGATCTTTGCCAGCGTCCTGAAAAAACAACTCCATGATAAAACATTCCTTGAGGGAGGTTGGCTCAGCAACTTGGGATTTCTAATATGGATATCTGAACCTGTCTGTGGGCTGGGGATCCCGGGTGTACTTGAGGTGCCCAGGCGCTCTGTGTGCTCTCACTGCTGGCTTGGCTGGCCAGCAACATGGTGCCAGAAGGAATCCCACGAATTTTATCCACCAGTTTGCTGTTTCCTTGTCCAGGAGATGCCCATGGGCCAGACAGCTGTAACCACGGAGGGGGCTTGTGCCGAGTGGGAACCTGTGTTTCTGGTGAATACCTGGCTCACTACTGCTTTGAGCCCATCATTCTCTGCTGCAAAAATTTGTCACCCGCCACCACAGAGAGCTGAAGGTTTCCGAAGGAGCCAGCTGCAGCGCATGGAGAGCTGCAGGCTCCACTGGCATGGCAGGAGCAGCTGCTGGGAAGGAGATTTTGTTGTTTCTGTGACTGTTGCTCCCCCGGGAGAACACGGCTGTGGATTCACTCATGAACTCCTAAACAATTTGCTTTTGCTGTGACTTTTTAGGAAACACTGTGACAAGAAACTGGGGCCACCCAAACTATTTGTCGCCCTTTTGGGACTCCGATTGTTATCTGACATGCACAGGTGAAAAATTGCCTTTTTCCTTATCTGACAGCAATAAACCTGAGGTTCAACACAGCAGCAAGTGCCCACCTGTGAGTCAGCAATGCTGCCAGTGGTGGCATGCCACTGACCAGGAGTGACCACAGGAGCCCTCACCTCCCCAGAACACCACGGTGACTCTGTCCCTTTATCTCCCTTCCTAGAGAAAACAGCTGCAATGGGGTAAGCCTTTTTGGCATCACTTTTGGCGCAAAAGGCACCTGGTTTGACATAAAGATGAGTGTGGTCTGCGCTTCTCAGGCAAGATCCACCCCCATCCACTTCTCCTTTCCAGTCTGCACCAGGTTCTCAAGGCAGTCATGGAGTCCCAGAAAGGTTTGGGTTGGAAGGGACCTCAAAGGGCCGTCAAAGGGACCTC
The DNA here is from genome assembly GCA_013398955.1 of Callaeas wilsoni. Classification (NCBI taxonomy): domain Eukaryota; kingdom Metazoa; phylum Chordata; class Aves; order Passeriformes; family Callaeidae; genus Callaeas; species Callaeas wilsoni. Next base: position 9,940 of record VWPU01007566.1, read on the forward strand.
AAAGATCATCTCCTTCCACCCCCTGCCATGGGCAGGGACACCTTCCACTATCCCAGGTTGTTCCAAGCCCTGTCCAATCTGGCTTTGAATACTTCCAGGGATCCAGGGCAGCCACAGCTTCTCTGGGCAACCTGAGCCTCACCACCCTCACAGGGAAGATTTTTTTTCTCTAAGATCCCAGGTTTATTTGTTTTAAACATGGTGGGGAGGGGATCTGAAAGCTGTGTCCTATTTCCCCTGAGAAGCTGCCCTTTCCATCCATGGACTGCATTTCTGGTGCACCTCCTTTCCCTTTTGGTCACCCAGCCCCAAGGAAATCAGTCTCTTTGTCCCTAGCAGCTTTATTCCTATTAGTTCGCCCAGCCTAAATCAATTTTCTATCCAAATCCACTCTCAGCCCTTCTGTGTCTTTTCAACAAAAAAGTTTGACACTCGCCTGCCTTTTTCAGCTCCTGGTCTCCCTTTCCAGGTAAAATATTTCTCTCTGGGTCAATCATTTCTGTGAAAGCAAGGAAACAGTGATGTAATGAGAGAGCTATGCCAACCAGCTGAGGCGCCGGTCAGACAGAGCCAGGGAAAAGTCTTCCCTGCGAGATGAAATTCTTGTTCTGATGAATCAAAGGGGAAAATTCCCACTGACCTCACCAGGGTCAGGCCCCACTGCCAGAGGTCCAACAATTCATTCATCCCAACATCTCCATTCACCGATGAGCAGCCCAGTTACTCTCCTGGGGTCATCACTGGGACTCCAGCACACACAGGGAGATGCCAGCGTTCCCCTGGAGATCCCCTGCAGTTGAATGAACCCTCAGCAGAGCCAGATTACCCAGAGCTGGCTATTGGCTTGGGAACTGATACTGAAAACAGGGATGGGGCTGAATCCAGAGCCAAATTCCTGCCCATTTCCAGCCCATCCCTCTGATGCATGCTGAGGACAGCATGGGGAGGGGTTTAAATCAAGGCACCTCTCCAAATCAAACAGTTTTTTTCTCACATTCATCCACAGGGTTCATTATTCGTGCCCCTCATCTGAGGATACTCAGCCATCGTGGTTACAGACTGGTTTCCTAGGAAAGGGAAGAGTGGGCTCATAATGCTCACCTTGCACATCTCCCAGATAGTCTTGGACCTGCTGGCCAGTCAGATTTCAATCAGGAAAGGTGCAAATCCTCAATTTATATAAAATATTGTCCCTCTGGTAGTAGTGTACATGCAGCCTGCTTCCCCGCTGCTGTGTGTTCCCTGGTTTGCTGATCTGGATGAAAGTAACCCTAAAAATCCCCAAATTACAGCCCAACAACAACAACCAAAAAAAAACCCAAAAAACCCAGAAATCCATCATTATTTCTGCCCAATGAATAAGATGAACTGAATTCCCTTCCAGTCGCACACAGAGGGAGAAGAGAGAAAGCACCAAGGGTATGGTGGATGGTGGAGAATGGCACTTATAGACCTTATAAACTGTTTCTTGATGTGGTTTCTTGACCCCTGAACTCACCTGGGGCAAAGCACCCAGCTCAGCTCATGGGAAGCTGCTTGAACAGCAGCATGAGGTGCTTTGGTGTAAGTGTATGACAGGGAATGCTGCTCAAATTAATTTAACCCTAGTTGGAGAATCCGGTAACCCTGGGGAGGAGGAAGAATCATAAAATCATCATAGGATCACAGAATGGTTTGGGTTGGAAGGGACCTTAAGGATCATCCAGCTCCAACCACCTGCCATGGGCAGGGAAGTGCTGAACTCCTCTGAGTGACCAACCTTGTTCACCAGCTCAGCACAGAGCTGCTCGTGACACCACATTCCTACTCAAGCACCACTTGCCAACCCTTTAAACCCCAAAGCCAAAAATACCCGCTGTTTGAGGCACTCAGCAAAAGCCACCCCAAATGTGACCCTTTGCCAGAGGATTTCCACCCATGACCACCAGCCCTGCCCAACTGGGACCACTTCCCAGAGAGCAGACTCACATGTAGTCAGTGGAGTTCAGCTGAATCCAACCCTTTACCTGCAGGGTTGCTTGTAGGAGTAGAAGGGACAGTGAGGATAAGGGGGGGCTTAATGAAAAAGTGAAGTCTCCCATCCCTTGAGAGATGCAGGCTGGGGAGAATTTAAATCAGGCCAGAGGTCTGCTCTGAAAAGACATTGAGGATTTGCCCTCACAGGTGAAAGTCAAATGAGGAAGAGGATTTTTGTGGGAAATCCTTGACTGAGCTTTGAACTCCAGCTGTCTGTATCTGATAGAGCTCAGAAGGCTACAAAATAGGGGGTTTTTAGTACTACCTTAGCAGACCTATACCTAAAGGAGATGCAAAAATCATCCGGACATCTTGAGATGTGTATTTGGGATCTCTGGAGCCACACAGACAGTCAGGATAGAGTTCTACCCTCATGCCAGGTCTGTCGACCAGCACAAGCCTCCTGGATAACTGGGGATTTTAGTCCATCAAAGCATGGCATGAATTCCCTCACTGGGATTTGTTTGCTGTTCCCAGGCAACAGACTAGTGTTTGTTTGGCAGACAGAGCCAAATCCTCCTCTTCTGCCCCAAAAATGTCATTGTGAGAGGAGATGTGCAATCAGGAGCAGGATGGTGCTGGATGGGCTCCTGCTTGGGGAAGCTGAGGTGCCATAGCCGTGGGCAGCCCATTAGGTCCAGGTTGTCTCTCACATCCCTGACAATCCCCTGCATGCCTGGATCTTCCTTCACCCCCACGCAGGAGAAAGGGGGTCACATTCCAACGTTCCACCCACTCACGTGGAGCTCTCTCACCTCCTGTGGGGTGAAAGGAATCACCTCACCACAGCCCAGCTCCAGGGCGTGCTAGGGAGGTAAAATAGGTCAGAATTCAGTGGCTGTATCTACATGAGTAAACCAAGTCACATGAAGAGGAGACTCAGAAATTAGTGGCTACTAAAACATGCTGTCAGAAAATGAACTGTTTTCCACGCTGTTCCTTGGCACAGTTTGGAGGTGGGCACATGCCAGGAATGATCCGTAATTGACACCTGGAAGTGGCCCTGCACTGGAAAGGAGAAGGTGTGCAGAAGGTGTGCTCTGACCATTTTCTGTGGGGCAAAAACCATCATTTCCTGCTGTGTCCAGCTCCGGGGGCCTCAATATAAGACAGACATGGACATGTTGGAGTGAATTCTGAGCAAGCCATGAAGAGTGGTCTGGAATGAAAGCCATGGGGGGTTTCTGGGTGAGAGCTGAGTCCAGAGCTGAGCCCACGATCATTTCTTCACAGGCTGAAGTGTAGGGCTCTGTCAGTGCTTGCTTGTTTGGCAAAACGCTGGGATTGGGAGTAAGAGGTGGCATCGCAAGGTGGCAGAAGGGCTCTTCCGCCCAAGGAATTGCTCCTGCTGGCAAAAACTTATCCCAGGATGCATTTAAAAATCAGCCTGCTCAGGTTCTGGCCTGAAGGCAATGAAGTCAGTGGAAACATCCCTCCCATTTGGGGCCAAAGAGCGGATACAGATCGATTTGACTCCTCCCAGCCCCAAAACCTCTGAAGCACCCAGGAGCCAATTCCTGTGCCAGGTGTCTGAGCACAGATCAGCCTTTGTGTATGGTGAGCTCTGAAAAAAGACATCTGCTGCCAGGTTGGGAAGCAGGGGAGGATGGGAGGCTGCTGGGCCAGCCCCAGTAGGCTCACCAGAGGCTGAGGCCAACAAGGCAGCGGGACCACGCTGAAGGGAGCAAGACCAGCTGTTGTTCAAGCAGTTGCCCGAGGGACATAGGTTTCCTGCCCCTGATTTCTGGAGGAAATCTGGTTTTTGTTGGTACTGTCTAGTTCTGGCTTTCTTTCCCAAGGCACGTTCTGCAACTCAACTCCTGTACCACAGCTGCAGAGCAGGGGCTTGTGGTGGTGTGGAGGATGCATCCTGGTCCCCGTGGAGCCTGCAGCATCCAAACAGCTCCAGGCACAACTCACCCTCTGAGATGGTGCTGTTCCCACCACGGGAGTGCAGCTGAGCTGGAGACAAACACCTGGAATTTTGCCATCCATCATTGGGAACACTGTGGCCACGTGGTACCGTGGCTCTGTGCTCCACATTCTCTCTGGAGCACACCAAGCCATCTGCACGCACATGTTCAGACACTTCAGGTCACACGCTCAGAGCAGGACACTCACAGGAGTACCCACATGCTCCTCCCTGCTTGGGCTGTAGCTCAAGAACTGCCCTCTCCTTTCTGCTGAACAAACTCTGCCCAAATTCTTTGCTTTGGAAGTTCTTCCCTGTGCGGGTGGGGAGGCCCTGGCACATGTTGCTCAAAGCAGCTGTGGCTGCCCCATCCCTGGAAGTGTCCAAGGCCAGGCTGGATGGGGCTTGGAGCAACCTGGGACAGTGGGAGGTGCCCCTGCCTACGGCAGGGGGTGGAACTGGATAAGCTTTAAATTCCCTTCCAACCCAAACCATTCCATGATTCCATGAACTCCTTCTGCACCATCTCTCACATTGGAGATACCAATCCTCAGAGGTGCAGGGTGGGTTATGGTCTTCCACCCAAGCAGTGCCACCAGATAGGCAGAGCACCAACACTTATCCAGAGGCTCACACACCTCCTCGCATCCAGCCCTCTCCCAGCGGGGTTTCCAGACCCAGCTCCCTTCCCAGGCTGTGCGTGGCCGGTTTGCAGGACACCCTGGTTAAGAGCTCAGTGTCCCTTGCTCCAAAGTCCGGCTGGTGAAGGCCCCTTTATCTGCACTGTTTGATGAAGGTGATCCTTGTTCTGTTCAGGCAGCCTGAAGGACACGGGGTTTGCATTTTCCAGCACTCCCTGGCATCCAGCCTGCAAAGAAAAAGCCATCGAGATGACTGCTGAAGGGAAAAGGGAAGACTTGGTGATGGCCTCAGCTGCGTCATTGCTGTAAAAAAAACCTTTACAAAGTTTCTATTTCCTCTTCCTCCATTTGTTGTTGGCTGGGGGACATTTGTGCTCGTTGTTTGCTTTGTGTTGTTTTCCCAAGCTGAAACACAGGTCTCACCTCTACTGATTTCCTGGAACTGACCTGGAGAACTGGTACAAACGTGAAAGCCTGCCGGGTTCCCTAGGAGAGCTGTAATCCACGAGCTTTCCTAACGCCACTGAATATTGCAGGGAGGTATCCCAGCTTTCCCATTGAATAAGTACATAAATGAATAAAATACTAAATTGCCCTTTTTTCTTGACAGTTGTAAACAAAACCTTGGCAAACATCCTCTCTGCAGCCTGGAATTTGGGAAATTGAAGCAGACCCATGATTCTTTTAAGGATCTCATTATTTTCAAGCCAGATTTTTGTGTTGGGGAGTGCTGAGGAGGAGATTCTGGATTTTTTCACGCTTGACTGTGTCAGTGCTAAACACAGAGAGTGAGAGCTGGAAATCAGAAAAATAAACAAAACCCAGCACTTTGATACTGCAAACACTTGGACTGGATTTTAACGTCACATGCTCGAGCCTACAAACACAGAGTCAGACTGGGTCAGTCCCAACATCCTGTCTCCAGCAGCAAGCAGTAGCAGACTCCCCAGTGCTCAGTGCTGTTGTCAACAAAACCCTGGGTTTTTCCCCCCTTTTTTGTCTTTTTCCTTCTATTTTTTTCCCTTCATTTCCCCTTTATACTATTTGTCTGAGAGCAGGCACACCTCGTGCAACTGTTTGCTGTCGTGTTGAAATGCACCTGAGATTGACAAAGTTCCTTCCACTCCAGGAGAATTACACAACCCCGCTGGCCACTATAAATCCAGGATTTCCCTCTTCTTCCTCTCTTCAGGGCCTTTCACTCCTCCTCGTGGTGGAACCTCCAGTCACGCCGAGCCATGCGGGTTCTCCAGCTGCTCTTTGCAGTCGTCGTCATTCTCCTCCTCCAGGGCGTTCTGGGTAAGGACAAAATTCTCACAGGGGTTTCTGCAGGACTGTGGAGAGAGAAAAGGCAAGTTCCTACTCTAAGGTAGAAGAGGAGAAGACAGGGCCCTCAAGTCAAGGCTGACCTAACTCTCGCTTCCGTGGAAAAAGTTTCTCCTGAGATGGTCTCCATGAAGTTCCTGGATGCAGCTGTCCTGAGGTCACAGGCTGTGCATCCCCCCCTCTCTGTGCCCTCAAAACTCACCCAGGAATGCTGAGCCTAAGCCGGGAGCCTGAGCTTTGCTCCTCACTGGGATAAAAGCCTCATCCTCCACAAAACAAGGAGAATCCCATTAAATTCTCCATGGGTGGAATACAGATGTGGCAAATGCAGGAAGATGCAAGTGTGACCAGAAGGCTGAGGGGGGTGATTTTCGCCCTCTGATCTGCTCTGGTGACATCCCACCTGCAGAGCTGCCTCCAACTTTGGGATCCCAACATCAGAAGCTGATGGAGCATATCCAGAGGAGATCACAGAGATGCTCTGAGGGCTGGAACCCCTCTGCTCTTGAGCCAGGCTGGGAGAGCTGGGGGTGTTCACCTGGAGAAGGAGACCTTAGAGCCCATTCTAGAGCCTAAAGGAGCTCCAGGAGAGCTGGAGAGGGGCTTGGAATGAGGGCCTGAAGGGACAGGACAAGGGGGAATGGTCTTAAGCTGAAGGAGGGTAGGTGTAAATTAGATTTTAGGAAGGAATTCTTCCCTGTGAGGGTGTTGAGGCCCTGGTACAGGTTGCCCAAAAAGGCTGTGGACTCCCCATCCCTGAAAATGTTCAAGGCAAGGTTGAGTGGGGCTTGGAGCAACCTGGGATAGTGGAAGGTGTCCCTGCCCATGGCAGGAAGGTTGGAAGTAGATGATATTTAATGTCCCTTCCAACTCAAACCATTCTGTGTTTCTTTGATTCTATAAAATCAAAACCATCTTCAAGGGGAAAAAGCAGGGGGAAAGGCAGATAATTTACTTATCTGTTTCCTTCTGGCATTCTGGTTTGATAGAAAAATATTCCTTGGCTTGGCATTTTTGCTGGCTGCTTGTATACATATGTCAGGAATTCAGGTTTCATTCAGGTGTAAGGTCACCATGAAGCTAGCAGGATTTGGTGATATCACATTCACAGAAGGCAAACTTGATAACCAAGAAGAGGAGATTTACTTGCTTAACCTGTTTATGCTCTCATTTATTTAACTGAAGTCCTGGGGACAATGAAGGGAGAGAGAAGAGTTTGCCCACTCCACTGGTGGTGGACCCACCAGAACCCCCAAACTTGGTGTTTGTGCTGTGCCTAAAGAGAAGCAGCACATGCCCTTTTAATCAAAACAGCAAAAGATTTGAAAAACCCAAGCAAACGAAAACCCCAAAACACCAAGAAGCCAAAAAACCTCAAAACTAAACAATAGATGAAACATCTGTTCCAAAAGGCAGTTCTCTGTCTTTCGATGCTGTCCAACCTCATCTAACTAATCTAACCTAACACAGCCAACCCAAACTTGGCCATCTCACTCAGGCCAGTCGTTAGAAGACTCCCAGTGCTTGCTGGATGGAGAAGCTCCTCCCAAGCACACATCTGATCCTCACCATGGAACCAGCTGAATTTTCCTGTTGCCAACTGAAAGCATTTAATTGCTCAGCCACCAACACCAGTGGGGTTCCCAGTAGGTTTTGGGGCTCTGAGTAGCTTCCAGCTCTCCTAACCAGGTCTCCTGTCCTCTTTTCCCAGCAGCCAGAGGCCTTTCAGACAGCCAGCAGTGCAGGAACAACCGTGGCCACTGCCGGAGGCTCTGCTTCCACATGGAGCGCTGGGAAGGGAACTGCAGCAACGGCCGCCTGCGCTGCTGCCGGTGACAGCGGCCACACCAGAGTGGTGTGACAGCCCAGCAGGGCCAGCCCAGTGATCCTGCAGCCAGAACTGTACACAGGACCTGCCCTCAGACACCTCCGTGCCTCTACTTGAAGCTTGGTTTATCTGTCATCAATAAACCTGTTGGATTTGTATGTCCTGCTGGGTCCGGAGTGCAGCTGTGTTTCCCCTTCAGATGGATCACCCTGCCAGACACGTGGGGGTTAATGCTGCTGGAGGTGCACTGGGGGATCCAAAACATCTACACAAGGGTGGCAGATGTGGTATAGGAACAAGGGGTGCCCTTCCAGAGTGGCAGCAAGAGAGGGATCTGCTGGGCTGGCCCACGCAGTTATGAAGCCTCTCTTTGAGCCCATTCCTCCACCTCTGTTTCAGTCACTGCCTTTAACAACCTCAATTTCTAGCTCTGTTGAGAAGAGGCCATGGCAGGATTTATCCTCTTCAAGTAGGCGGATCCAAGACAGAGGTATGATTTTCCCTCTAGAAGTGCCTCTTCCTCTCCCACAGCAACAAGGTGAACCTGGGTGGGTGACTCAGGTTATCCAACCTGATCTCATTGAAGATGTCCCTGCTCAATGTAGGGGTGCTGGACTACATGACCCTTAAAGCTCCCTTCCAACCCGAACCGTTCCATTATTCCGTGATCCACCTCTGTGAGCAGGTAAAGGTGGTTGAGGTAGAGAAATTCCCGTGGGCAATACAATTCAAACAACTCACGCAGTCTCACAGGGAGAGCGCTGGGTTCTGCATCTGCCCTGCTCCTGCATGGAGCAATTCCCAGGTGAAATCTTACTTCCATAGTGCAAGTTATTCCAGACTCTATCCCAACATCACCCGAGGGGTATCACTGCCTCTTTTCCTGCATATGCTGATTTATTGAGTGGAATTATGAGTGGGAATTAGCCAAGGCTGAGTTCACTTCCAGCAGCTCCTCACCAGGGAGTAAGAGTTATTGGCCGTGGGCTGTTGTTTACTGAAGGAAGGGGAATTGCCCACCATGGTGTGCTCTAGAGCAAGACCCCAGCAGCAAGTCCTCACCCTGGAGGTGGTGAGGTGGAAAGGAGGTGGTGTAGGGCGAGCAGGAATAGAGATGTCTTGAAGCTGTGAGTAGAGAGATGGCTTAAAAGAGTATGAAAATCTCCTCAAGAGTAAAGCTGGAAGATTTATCTCTGGAAAACACCCAGTGTGGTACTTAGGACATGGAAAAAATGAGGTGGGCAAAATTCCCACCCTAAAACCCCCAGCTACCCACCTGGCTTCAGCGCAAACCCACTCTGCTATCCATCCCAGAGGGACCAGCCTTGCCCTGGAGACAACAGGGAAACCAGTAAAACCAGTGAGCCAACTGTGCCAGTTGGCATCCAGTGGAGATCTGACCCATCTCTGGATGGACAGTGAGCAGGGAAGGACCCCTCACTCCTCCAACCACCATGAATTGGAGCAGCGAGGGACTGCTGGGCTCCATGCTAGGATGTCCCATCCTTGCTCGTGTGGCTCTGCAGGCTGAAAACACGGTGGCAATGCCTCCATGCAGTCCCCTCTCCTGGATGCTTCTCCTCTCCGTTGAGTGACAGTCTGGCTCGTCAGGGACCTCAGAAAGCTCAGCCAGAGGTTAGCAGCCACTGCGGCTCGCATGAGCCATCAGCCCCATCGAGAGATAAGGCTCCCCTTGATAACAGGACCTGCCAGAACTGAGACTCCAGTTTTTCCACCTTTTTGAAGTCTAGCCGGTGAAGTTTTGCAGAACTTTGTCTTTTTGCCAAAGTAACCAACTTCCAGCTCCAGCCTTTGCTTTCCCTCCTTTTCCCCGGCCTCCTCCCCCTTGCCTTCCCTCTTCCTCCTCGCTCCTCCAAGCGCAGCTTCTCCGTGGGGCTGATAGGGATTCTGTGGGGAGGATGGACACGATGAGGGGGTGATGTCATCTGTTTTTGGCCCCTCACAGGAGCAAGGGTTAGACACGTCTGCCTCTACCCAGCCTGGCGCCGGGAGCAACTGGGAGCCTTCCTCTGGCAGCCGCCCCTGCGCCTTATCAGGGGCAGGATGACATCCCGGGGCCGGGATGCCGGAGCTGCGAGGGAAAGGAGGTGGGGAGCCCCTGAATGTGAGCCCTGTGAGAGGCGTGCACGCCCGGGTGTGCACAGGGATGTGTCTGTGTGTGTGTCTGAGCTCCCTGGCAGCAGGGAAATCGCTCCCAGCAGCATGGAGCTGGCTATCAGCTGCCGGAGAAGGGGAAAGCGCCTCTGCGCCAAAGCCCAGCCAAGTCAGGGGTGATGCTGTCACCCAGCTGTGCTCCTGAGAGGGTTTAACCTCTTGCATCCCAGGCAGACAACCTGGAAAATCCATCTGAAAAAAGATAGAAGATGCCCCTTGCCAGGGAAGATGGAGGGAGATAAATTCATTTGTCCCATACCCAAAGCTCGGGGTCTGGAGTGCTCTCAAGCAGACCTGGGTACCAAAGTACCATGGGAATGGTTTTGGGATAGGCCATGGTGTCCTCTTGTTTTGGCAACTTTTTTCCATGGTGGAATGGAAAACCTTCATTCTTTGTAAAATAGCAATAACACTAACACCACCCCCTCTTTTCTTCTCTCCCCCAGAAATGTGGTTTGATCAGAAAAGTGTGAAATATTTTTGGCTAAATCCAGGGAAAACTGAGCTTCCTATCTCCTATAACACAGCCCTCAGGAGAGAAAAATCCTGTGGGACACAGGAGCCCAAGGAGAGATATAGTTCCCTACAGCAATGATCTTAAAATATATTAAATTCTGTATTATTTATTAACATTAGAAATAATATTTTTCCCCCATTCTGACAGATCATCTTGCTCACTTTGGAGTGCTCTAGAGGGAAAAGGAGATTTTGGGGAAAGCATCTACAGACCCTGAGGTTTGGGACATAAATCTAAACAACTGGTGGGTCTCTTTCCAGCTGGAAAATTTTTAAAAAATTATTCTCTTTTGCTTAGAATAAATTAGGTTTTCTGCAAAAGTTATTCTCAGTTGTTGGAACCAGAGTGAGAAAGTAGATACCAAAAAGCAAGGAGTGCCATAAAATCAGAAGGAATGGCCTCAAGCTGTGCCAGAGGGGGTGTATGGTGGACATCAGGAAGAGTTTCTTCCTGGAAAGGGTGGTCAGGCATCGGAAGGGGCTGCCCAGGGCAGTGGTGGAGTTCCCACTCCTGGAGGTGTCCAAGGAACGCCTGGGCGTGTCACTCAGTGCTCTGGGCTGGTGACAAGGTGAGGATCGGCCACAAGTTGGACTCAATGGTCTTGGAAGTCTTTTCCAGCCTAAATGATTGAGTGATTCTGTGCCAAATGAACCTCCGCCAGCCGCACTCTGGTACTTTTTTCCATGAGTAAATTGCTGCCCTGTTCGTACATCCCGACAAGGGGACTGGAAAGAAATACAGCCACTGGCACTGCCCCATGCTGACCTCGGCTCTCCACATCAGCACAAAAGCTGGGCAGTGGCTCGGCCCCAACATCTCAGAGGCTGTGCAATAAAGTACACGTTTTTTCTAGGCATAAATACATGACTTCACTCTTCTGGCAAGCTACTCCGGGCTCTTTCAGCAGCTCCACATGGAAGAATGGCAGCGCTGGAGCAGAACAGCCCCCTCTCCCCACGGAGGGAGCACTGGCTGGTGGGGAAGCTCCAAAACAAACACCGTGGTGAGCAGCTGCTGGGCTTCTCCCCAGCACGACAGCAAAGCCACCTGAAGCCAAAATCTTGTGGCTCTCAGTTTGGAGATGCCCTGGGGCAGTGTGGAATTTGGGTGATGCGCAGGGGAATGGCTTTGCACCCCAATTGAGGAGGGTGGATGAGCCCTTTCCCATCTCCAGCCTCCTCCCCAGGACCACAGCTTGCAGGACCCTTCCCCAAATCCCACAAGCACTCAGGTCTTCTTCCAGGACTATCCCCCTGTGCCCGGGACGGACACGAAAGCTGTCAGGAGTCTTTATTGTCCAGATCTTTGCGCCGTTATCAGCGACTCCCACACACTGGAAGTGAGATATGTGTGACAACATTTTTTCCATCGGCGAGCTTATCATGGCTGAGAAGAGTGGAAGGGGCTGGAGAGGGAGACAGGGAGGAGGAGGAGGGAAGGAGGGGAGGTTTATGGGCATGAACACCCACCCAGCCCATCCTCCACCCGCCTCATGATCCCACATCTATAGAAGAAGGAGAGGAAAAACAGGGTTTTGGAGGAATGTGTTGTCAAAGCAGTTGTATCAGACCTAAGACCTCCTGACCCAGTAGAGCCAGTCCTAAATTCCTTGGGTAAGATCCGAAAACACCCTTCCTGCAAACACATTTCTTAATTCATACGGGTGTATGTACAAATGAGGAGAGCTTCTGCTAGGATGTTGGCTGGGTTAGCAGGACCCCAAGGGGTGTGACCCCTCCTTGGTGTCAGGCAGATCCTTCCCAGGGCAAGGGGAAGCTCCAGCCAGCAGGAAAGATATTAATGCGGAAAAAATCTCAGCTGCATCAGACCACAAGAGAGCTGCTGGGACCCCAGCACTGCATCTGTGGTTGTGAACTGTGTGCTGCATCTCGCTGGGTTTTTGCTGTTGCCACTTTTCTCAAGCTCTGGGCCCACAGTGCAGGTTTGTAGAGAAGCTGAAGTCTGCCCTTCCCAATCTTCACCTGGAGGAGATGGAAGGAGCAGAAGGAGGGAATGGTTCTTTAGGCTGGAAGTTCATCCCCAGCCTGGAGGACCTGATGCCACAGTCCCGAGGAACCAAGAAACAGCAAAGTTTGTGCTGCAGGAGCTGTGGGGACAAAACTAAACCTGCAGCTGAGTGATGGGAAGATTTTAGGGAACTACAGGACTTGGTGAATCTTCAGATAGAGATGTGGAGCTGGCAGCACTTGCAAGGGCAACACATCCCAGTGAGGTCTGCGGGACAAGCTAAAAATACAGATGTGATTTCACAGAATCATGGTTTGGGAGGGAGCTGAAAGACCGTCTCATTCCACTCCCTGCCACAGGCAGGGACACCTTCCATTATCCCAGGTTGCTCTAAGCCCCATCCAGCCTGGCCTTGAACACTTCCAGGGATGGGGAGTCCACAATTTTCCTGGGCAACCTCATCATCCCTAGAGTAAAGAATTTCTTCCCAATTTCAAAGGCTCTGTACATTTGCTCTAGAAATCACTATGTTTATTCCAAGTTTATGCATATCCCAAGTTTGCCATTAGCCCCTTTTCTGCCAAAGCTCTGGGTTTCTGCTTGGCCCATAGCAGCCACTTCAAATGAAACACAGTTGCTCGGATGAAAAACACAGAGATTAAAGAATCCCTCCCTCCAGGCTGCTGTTTTCAAGGAAATCCCAAGAAAATGCTGCCCTGGTTTTACTTCAAGGTGAGGAGTTTGGCAATGCAGTCTTGGGACCACGGGGAGGTGACTGCCCAAAGGAACCGGCTCTGGAAGAAAAGGTGAAGCTGAGGTCCCCCTTGCTGGCATGGGAACAGCTTTATCTTCCCAAGCAGGACAGGTATGGATTTGCCTGATCTGCATGATGGACTCTGCACCATGAACAGTTAAGGATTTGCATTATGGACTCTCCAGGCTGATGTTTCCAAGGATGAGGCTGGATGACAACACAATCCTTCAATATATGATCCACGGCCCAGGGGCAGCCCTATCTGCACCAGACAACTCCTGACACAGAGCACATGGAGGGAGAACACATGGGAGGGGATGTTTTGTCTACTCGAGGCTGTGATCAGTTCTGGTAGCTGGGATGGGGAGGTGGTGGCTGTGCTCCTGTGATTAATGGGGGGTTTCCCCATCGGCATCGTTGCTCCTGGACTGCCTGTTCCCTCGGGAGCTGCTATCTGCTGGGAGATGCTGCTCTTCAAGAACAGTTCGTTAGCAGGGTCCCCTGGGGGGTGACAGACTGCGGTGGGTTAAGCACGGGCTGGAAAAAGGCCTCTTGGATTTTGTGAGCTGACACAGTGGGGGATGATCCGAGATCCTGCTGAGTGTAGGCAGAAGCAATTCTGGCTCGAGCTAATCCAGTTATCAGCCCCCACAACAGCCCTGTCACTCACCAGACTCACGTGGTGAAATACTGCAAAAATGCCTTCAGAGATGGGCAGAGTCCTCCCAGCAGCCATTGCCAGTCACCAGCTGGACAATCCTGAGGTAAAAGTGGATACCAAAATATGCATGGAGACCTTCTGTAACATGGGCATGGGACAGAGATGAGTGGGTTTCTCACAGACGATCTGCAGCAGTGACTCTCTTGTCAGCCTTAGACCAAGAAACGAGGTTTATGAATGAAGGTGGTGCAAAATAGATGGGGACAAGTGTTTTGCATGGACTGCTGTGATAGAACAAGAGGTGATGGTTTTAAACTAAAAGGGAGTCAATTAAGATTAGATATGAGAAAAAGGTTTTGCAGCGTGGGTGGTGAGGCCCTGGAACAGGTTGCTATGGCTCCCTATCCCTGGGAGTGTTCAAGGCCAGGTTCTGCTCAAATCAGTTTCTTCAGGGCTGAATGGTTTGTGTTGGAAGGGACCTTAAAGCTCATCCAGTTCCATCCCCTGCCATGGTCAAGGACACCTCCCACTAGCCCAGGTTGCTCCAAGCCCTGTCCAACCTGGCCTTGGACATTTCCAGGGATCCAGGGGCAGCCACAGCTTCTCTGGGCACCCTGTGCCAGGGCGTCACCACTCTCACAGCCAAGAATTCCTTCCCTATATCCCATCTGTCCCTGCCCTCTGGCAGTGGGAAGCCATTTCCTGTGTCNTCTGGCAGTGCCATTTCCTGTGTCCTGTCTCTCCAGGCCCTTGCCAAAAGTCCCTCTCCAGCTCTCCTGGAGTCCCTTTAGGCATTGGAAGAGGCTCTAAGGTCTCTCCCTGGAGCCTTCTCTTCTCCAGGTGAACACCCACAGCTCTGTGGCCTGGCTCCAGAGCAGAGGGGCTCCAGGCCTCAGAACAGCTCCATGGCCTCCTCTGGACTCACTCCAACAGGTCCATGTCTCTCCTGTGCTGATGACCCCGGAGCTGGATTCAGTGTGTATCACTCACTTCATTCTTTTTATGTTGGAGAGGAAAAGAGGGGCTGCTCCTCTATGCAGCTCATGCACAAAAATCTCACTTGAGCCCTCCTTTCTTTCCCTAACTGGGTGCATTTTGTATCACAGTTGTACCAGGCATCACTTTCTCATATTCCATCTCATGTCCAGGATGTGTCACCAACCACATCCTGGTCAAGTTCCCTGTGTGCTCATGGTTGTGACTCTGAGGCTGGAATTTCGGTTTCCATCCCCAGCACTGTCAGTAACGGCTCCTGGATCACGTCACTGGGATGATTCTGCTCAGGCTCTTCTGCCCACTGCCCGTGTCTGGCAGCAGGGTCAGGTGTTCTGCATCCCATCTCATCCCAGGGGACACCGGCACCAGGGAGGTCTCCTCAACCTCTGCTGTATCTGAAGGACTGACCTCTTCCCTTCTGGGGTTATCGGCTACCAGACCTTCGCTGCTGGCAAGTTACCTTGGCAAGACAGGGATAATCCTTCCTATCCAGCCGGGAATTAAATTTGTCTGCACTTTTCAATTTGTCGCTCGTTGCTTTTAACGCTGACCGGTGAGCAAGGAGCTAAACAAGCCCTCGGCACAGTTTGGCCATCAGTACATTCCCAACAGGCTCTCCTGTAGTGAAAGAGGTCCCTGAGAAATGATTCTGAAGGAACACCAGGTTAGGTGTCCCTCCATCGCACGCATCTGTGCTTTGGGGAGGGTTCCTCCACAGGTTACGGCCACGATCAGGATGGATCTGGACTGAGGGGGTTATCCATGCAAATGCAGAAAAATGGCAGTGTCTTGGAGTAATGACAAGATTTCCATGTGCCACAAGTGTGACCTGCTCCAAGGCGAGAACATGGAAATGATCAGTGCCTGAGGGCTCAGCGGAAAGTGGTGGTGTCTGCAGAAACCAGCCAGGAAATGCAGTTGTTGTGTTCTGCCACATTAAGATTAAACACCAGGACACCTGCACAGGGAACCTGAGGCAGGACACACCTGGGATATGGACACAAGCCCCTCTCCCTGGTTTGTTTCACCTCTGCAGGATCCAAGGGATTGGTTCACATCGAGTCATAGAAACATGGAATCATAGAACCATAGAGTCATGGAATGGGTTGGGTTGGGATGGACCTTAAAAACCATCTAGTTCCAAACCCTTCCACTAGACCAGCCTGCTCAGAGCCCCATCCAGCCTCTAGGACTGTCCCTGTCCCCAGGATTGTCCCTCTTTAGGGACAGCGTGCACAAGGCAGCGACTCCATCTCACCGCAATGGGAAACAGGCCACCAACAGATTAATCAGCAATCTTCACAACGCGCTAATTACCATTTTCCCAGAGGGCTGTGCTTGGAGTTTCCAAGCCAGGTATGACCCTGTGGGTGTGTGACAACCCCCACACACAGACCTGCTGGAGCACCCCCAGCTCCCACCCTGCTGTGAGGCTGAGACTTGTTTCCCAGTACAATGAGGATATTTCTGGGCTG
The DNA here is from genome assembly GCA_013398955.1 of Callaeas wilsoni. NCBI lineage: Eukaryota > Metazoa > Chordata > Aves > Passeriformes > Callaeidae > Callaeas > Callaeas wilsoni. The sequence goes on from VWPU01007566.1 coordinate 26,209, forward strand.
CTTTCCTTTCAGCAGCTTCCTCTTGCAGCACGGCATCTGGTGTGATCTTCATTTGCCTCCTACCCTCCATTATTACTCAATATTCCTCTTCCAGGTCCTTTTCTTTATCTGCCTCCACTTTCCTGTTTTTCTTCCTTGCTCAGCACCCTCCAGCCTGCCCGGCTCCTGGACCATCGGCTCCTGTCGAAGGGCTTCCTCCTCCTCCTCTGGCCGATGTCCTCCCAGTGATAGCCCCGAGCATCCCGGGGGACCACGGGCATCCCGTGAGGTCCTGTCAGGAGAGGGTGGCGGCGCTGACCCTGCACCGAAGGAAACGGCGCCGGGAGGAAATGGCAGCACTGGGCTCCCAGAATATCTCTGCTCAGGGTTACCCCAGGGATGCAGAGATAAGCAGAAAAAGGGAGAAGGAGGAGGAGGTCAGGGCTGTTCAGCCAAGATGTTTGTGTGTCTTCTGGCACAAACACCAGTCTGGGCTTCCCCAGCAGGCGCCAGTGGTGTTTTTGGGGGCAATTGTTTGTTCAGCCTCGCTCACCTTGGAACGTGCAGCTCAGCACCACGGCGATGAGGGAGATGCTCAACACCACAGGGAGACAATGCTGGGAGAGCCAAGCCCTGTCCCAAGCAATTCCCAGGAGAGGATCCCCTCTCTTTGTGGTGTTTGTTGCCTTGGGTGGGTGCCAATTCAGGGTTAGGACCTGGCTGTGCCTGGTGCTGGAAAGACTCAGGGCTACCCCTCAGATGGGACATACAGGCACTTGGTGTCACAGCCCATCCCATGAGACAGCTGCCTGCCATGTGGGGACTTCCATGGGTGATGTCCACCCTCAGAGGGGCAGTCTCCGGAGCCTGTGGCTCTTGCAAGCACCAGCACATAGAGTTTGTCAGCTACAAGTCCTTGGAGAGGCTGCAGATGCTGGGAAAATGCAGCAAGGCCCCCCTTGGAAGACCCCATGGTGTTTTGTCAGGCTTCAGACTCTAAGGTCCCTTCCAAGGTAGGCGACCAGGGGACTTGGCACAGTGGAGGCTGCAGCCAGAAGTCACCACCTCTTTCCCCATGCCAGGAACTTCCTGCAGCCAAGTGATGCCTTGGCAGATAAACAAAAGACCCTGGAAGAGGAATACTGTGGAATAATGGGGGGTAGGAGGGAAATGAAGATCACAGCTTCTCCTACAGCACAGACATAGCTGGATATAGTAGCATTCTACTCCATTCCATTCCATTCCATTAAATTAATTCAAATGATTCATGGTTCCATGACTGTGCACCACAGCTGTGTGTTGGGACATCCGCCACCCTGTTCCCTGGAAAGGAAAGTCAACTCAAAACTAAAAAAAGCCCATTCCAATCCAACTGACTTGTTACCCCATCAGCTGGGAAAAAAACCCCAGCTGCCAACTTCCCCTCCAAACCCCAAGACTTCTCCAAAGTCCCAGGACAGCATAACTTTACACTTAGGTCTCTGTTTAAGCACGCACACGTGACTCTGTTGCAATGAGCACGAAGCGGTCTCAGAGCCAGTTCCCTCTGCTCGTCCCCAGCCAAACCTGCTGCCTTGCTCCTGCTATATTTATCAGAAGGACTTGGCTGGTTGGAAAGTGCTTGGGGAGGCAGCGGGGGTGGAGCCACCTTGGAGATCAGCCATGGGAGAAAAACTGGAGGCACCTCCGGCCTCATGTGGCTGTTTTGAGATGGTCTCACATCCCCCTCAGGGTAATTCCAGTGTAAAACTGGGAAGCAGCTCTTCAGCTGGTGAATTCCTCATGCTTTACAGATAATTTATAAGTCTTTAGCGCCCTTGTGCTTGTCCTTGTGCTGGGGATCTGCTTCCCTCCCAAACCTTCACAGTCCCCATCTCCAAACAGATATCCAGGGAAAGATGCTGCCACTATTTTTCTGCCCAGGAGATGTTCAAATCATTTTTTTTTTTCTCACCCTGTCTCTCTGAACCCACAGGGATTGTCACCCTAAGATGGGAATTCTTACAGATGCAAGTGAGATCGGTCCATTTGAGTACTTAAAAAAGCTTTGTCACCCCCACACTCTCCTGTAGCAGTGAGACCAGAGGAGAACACACAACACCTCTCCCAAACCTCCACAGCGAGACAGGACCGTGTTTGCTACTCACTTGCCTGCATCCCCTGGGAAGATCTTCTCACAGCTGGAAGCCTTGCCTGTGCCAGCCTGCAGGCACTCCCTCAAATCCCTGCAGCTGCAGATGCTGAGCAAGCTGTGCAAGAGATTCCTGCCGTACATCACAGCACGCGGGCGGCTGTTGGGCAACCAGGCTTGCAGCAAGACAGGATGAAACCTCTTGGACTTAGAGGTTTCAGGGTGCTCAGCTTCCCGTTCATTCCCAGAGCACCTACCCCTGGCATTTTGGGCTATGAATGTGTTTTTTCTTTCTGTGCTGGGATGCTTCTCTGGGAAACCTGTGCCAGGGCCTCACCACTCTCACAGCCAAGAATTTCTTCCCCATATCCCATCTATCCCTGCCCTCTGGCAGTGGGAAGCCATTCCCTGCGTCCTGTCCCTCCAGCCCATGTCTCAAGTCCCTCTCCAGCTCTCCTGGAGCCCCTTTAGGCCCTGGAAGGGGCTCTGAGGTTTCCCTGGAGCCTTCTCTTCTCCAGGTGAACACCCCCAGCTCTCCCAGCCTGGCTCCAGAGCAGAGGGGCTCCAGGCCTTCAGAGTTTAAAATTAGACAGGGTAAGGCAGCCCAGCTCCCTTGAGGTATTCAGGATGGCAATTCCCAAACAGACATGGGATGAGGTGAAGGAAATCATCCTCCAGGAATGAGACCTGTTCAAAGTGACAGGGCCAGGGGCAGATTTCGTGATTCTACCAGGGAAGTGACAGCAGGAGCTGCCCAGCTCCGCAGTTTTCTGCTCAGCCAAGGAAATATGCTCCACACATCCCTCTGTAAAACCTTCCCAGACCACGAGATGGCATCAAAAACCAGGGCAGGCTGAACCAGGCACGTTTTCCCTCTGGTCTGGCCTCCTCCAGCAAACCCAGACTTTCTGAGGTTCATCCTGCTGGGATGAATGGCCAGAGCGTGTCTCTTCTTACAGGGATGCCACTTCTGCCCCAGGAAACCCCCTGTTGGCTCCCTCGTCCTGCACACTGTTTTTCTAAATATATTACATCTAAATTAAAATTAAATTCAATGTACCTCCAGTTTTTTCCACATCCCAAACAGGTCCAGGTACCCATCTCATGGGTCCCTTGCTGCTGACCCTCAGAAAACCCTCCCAGCACTTTGCCCTTCCTGCCCCAGCTCCTTACGAATGACCCCAATTTCCAGTCCCACCAGTTCTCCTCCTATTTCCATTTCCCCCCTGAGGTTCATGTATAAACAAAGCAGAGAACAGGGAAAAACAGGGTTACCAGGAGAAAACGAGTCCCAAGTGGCCGGTGGCATGTGACAGACCCTCCCACGTCACCGGGAGCCTGGCACGGTGCCTGATGAGATAACCTTTCACTGGAGCACCAAAAACACCCTTTTCCAATGAATCTTGCGAGGTTTCCCTTCCTGCTAGGAGCCAGCAGCTCTTCTGGCTTTGCAGGCAGTCAGAGGGTGCCAGCAGCACAATGAAGTCATTGCAGCAGGGCTCTCCATGGGCCAGCACTGTGGCTTTCTCCATCTGGGTTCACTGTGGGATGGAGCCTTCCTGCCTCAGTTTCCCTTCCGCCAAGTGGACACTGAAAATGGCTCTGCAGAGAAATTGGTCTCTCCCTGAAGCCAAATTCTGCCTGTACCAGACACAGTCTCCACCCCTGTATCATCTTTGCAAGCTGAAAACCACACAGAACAAATATTTGGGCCTAGGGAATCTCCCTGCCCAAGGGGTGTTTCATGCTGTGAGCAGGAGAGATCAGGAGATGGAGATAAAGTCACAGACACAAATGAGAGTCTGAGGCGCTCTTGGAATAGACAAGGGCAAGCACAGCCCCATTCCTTGGCCAGATACCTTGGAAAAGCACCTTCCCAACTCTGTGTTGGGAGGGAAGACTCAGGTGAGTGCAGGAGGAGCCAAGAGCTCAGGTGACCCCCTTGTTCAGGCTCTGATCAGGGCCATGGCCAATCTCCGAGCCTGCAGAGAAAGGCCAAATTGTGAAACTCCCTCAAAAAGCTGTGCCCAGATGTCTCCCAGCAAAGTCAGGATGGCAAAGTTGCTCTCCTTGGAAGGGACTGATACACTGGTCAGGCAGAAGAGCAAAGGACATGGAACAGAGGTTTTCTTTCCCTCTGTGCAACACCCACAGAAAAGTGCTTTGGATGCAAATTCTCTCATATCGCTGTCCTCACTTCTCTCTCACTTCTTCTTTTCAGTGGATTTTCTCCTCTAAGGTCAGCTGGGTGTTTCTTTTTGAAGCACAAGAGCTGTCCTCATCCTTAGATGTCCCCATCCTACAGCTGTCATCTGAGCAGGCAGTGACCACAGAGGGGCACAAAGGGGAAGTCAGGTCCCACTTTCCGTCACAAGCCAGGTTGGATGGACACAGATTGCAGCCGAGTGGCTCCAAAGCACAACATCAGCAAGTGGTGGAAGGACGAGGTCAGGGTCAGGTGACCAGGCAGAGCAGCTGAGTCCTGAGCACTTCCCAGCACTCCTGAATTCCCTGGAGGCTGGGGTATGGCAGCAGCAAGAGCAAAGTCAGGCGTGCACCACAAAGGGAACAGAGATCACAGCGTCTGCTCCAAAGTGTCTGAACATGCCTGACCCAGCTGGACACGAGCCAGGTGTGCCCAGGTGGCCAAGAAGGTCAATGGCATCTGGTCTGTGTGTCCCCAGCTCTGGGGTGGCAGCAGGACCAGGGCAGTGCCCGTCCCCTGTGCTGGCACTGCTGGGGCACCTCCAGTACTGGTGGCAGCTCTGGGACCCTCCTGACAAGAGAGACCCTGAGGGGCTGGAGCGTGGCCAGGGAAGGGAACGGAGCTGGGGAAGGGGCGGGAGCACCAGGAGCGGCGGAGGGAGTTGGGAAAGGGGCTCAGCCTGGAGCAAGGAAGGCTCAGGGGGGACCTTCTGGCTCTGCACAACTCCCTGACAGGAGGGGGCAGCTGGGGGGTTGGGCTCTGCTCCCAGGGAACAGGGACAGGACACAGAAAATGACCTCGAGTTGTATCTGGAGAGGTTTACATTGGATATTAGGAATAATTTCTTCACCAAAAGGGTTCTCCAACCCTGGTACAGCTGTCCAGGGCAGTGGTGGAGTCCCTGTCCCTGGATGGATTTAAAAGCCATGTAAATGTGGCACTTGGGGACATGGGTCAGTGGTGGCCTTGGTAGTGCTGGGGCAATTGTTGGACTCAATGATCTCAGAGAGCTTTTCCAAACTAAATGATTCTGTGACGCCTTGTAGGGAAAGCACATGGCAAAAGTGCCCTGGAGAGTAGGTGTTTCCCAAAAGAAACATCCTGGACTATCTGGGACCAGAGCAGCTGCCCCAGCCAGCCCCACACTGATGGGATACAGTTCTGGGGAGCTTCTCCAGCCCAAAAAGCTGAGAAACACAATCCCTTGCCAGGGCAGAGAGAGTATATGGAACAAGTTCCCATAGATTCAGAAATCTGTCATATTTATGGAGGAAAATTCAGTTCTGATAAAGTTCCACCTTTGACTCCAGGAGTGCTGCAGCCAAAAATTGCTCGGAGAGTGGGGAGGGAGGTCTGGCCATGCTGAGCAGTGACACTCACACAGGGCTACAAAGCTCTGTCTCAAGCAGGACACAGGACAGGTTTGCTCTCAGCCTCTCTGATGTGCCATATATGAAGAAAAACTTTTCCACCTTTGGATGGGAGCAGCTGGGCACCTCCTTGGGCACAGCTGATCATGTTTGCTTGAAGAATTAGGAGGGGAGACACCCCAGGAAGACACGGTGAATGGAGCAAGGGAACCAAGGGGAGATTCTCAATAAAAATACATACAACTATTAATGTTTAATCTAGACGAGGACTCTGCCTTATCCTGGTGCTGAGGATCAATTTCGTCACCTTGCAAAGGGACATAAACTTTGCAGGAATGAATAAAATCCCCGTCCTTGCCTCCCCCCCATCCATCCAGGGCCAGCAAGTTCAGCCCTCGAAGTCTCGCTGCTCACCCAGACCTGGGCTCGATTCGTCCCAGCGATGGTGGGAAGAAGCGTTTTTGCTGATGTCATCTGTTCCCGAGTCACCTCCCAGCCGGTCACAGGGCTCCTCGTGAGCCAGCCCGCCTGAGTCACCGCGGGGTTGTGCAACCGGAGTTCCCGGTTTGCACGGATTTCCAGGGAACCAGAGCTCCCTGTTTTGCAAGGATTTTCGGGGAGCAAGGGGGACGATTTTGCAGGATCCTCCAGATCTAGAAGAGGCCTTCAGCCTCTTAAGCAGCACCAGCAGCACAAGGCTAAGGGTGCTGCTGATGGGTGTCCAGGGGGTGTAGGACACCAAGACCTCCCCAGTTCCCACTGCCTTGCTGCATGGATGGAAATCCAGGATCGGTGTTGGATTCAGCTCTGCTGATGCCTTGAATTATCTCCCATCCACTCCAGGACAAGAGTCCCCACCAGCCAGGACAACCTCTCTTGCTCAATGAGGCAGCAAAGCTCATTTTCTGTCTGGACAGAAAAAACTTGGTCAATAAACCCCGACTTCCATCAGACAAGCCTAAATCCACCACAATTAGCCAACAACCCACCCAAGGCATGTTTCAGTGAGCTTTTTAAGGCCACGTGCTCCAGCGGTGGCTCTGGCAGACACTGAGTGCTTGGAGGGTGAGGATTTGAGCTTGGGATGTCCCAGCTTCCATGGAGAGGTGAGGATTAAGTTGGTGCCCAACCCTTCCAGCAAGGATTTATCAGGCAGTGTTATGGCTTTATAAAATCCTGTTTTAGTTGCCCTGGGCAAGTATTTTACCTTGGCAGCTGATGCAGCCGTGTAATAACCGTCATTATTCCAATCAAGGCCTCACAGATGTTCTGCTGCTGCCCGGGAGAACCAGTCAGCTGCAAAATCATGTCACAGAAATCTTAGAAGCATAGAAATATTTGGTTTGCAAGGAACTTTAAAGCTCATCTCATTCCAACCCCCTGCCATGGGCAGGGACACCTTCCAGTATCCCAGGTTGCTCCAAGTGGTACAGCCTGGCCTCGGACACTTCCAGGGATGATGCTCAAAGAGGGTCACAAAGCCAAGAGTAAAAGAACCTCAGGAGAAAATTTTGTAGTGCCACTTCAGTAGTAAAATTATAGTGTTTAAAAGTGGCTGAAAAGGGTGAATTAGGAAAAATCAGGCTGGATACTGCCTGAAGGAGATCTGGCAGCCCAGCAGGACAGGTTTTGGGTTCAGGGAGGAGCACATATCACTCCTACCCCAAGCCAAGCAGAGCTATTTGGTTATTAAATAAATCTGCATTTCATACCCTTGTTGTAAGCAATGATGATGTTAAACCCTGAAGATGAAAAAAACCCCATACCTGCATTAATTAGGGCCTTTTTTTAATAGTGGGAGACAAATATACACAGAAACTTTTTTTTTCTAAAACCTATAGGTGTTGACCCTGCAGCAGCCTCGTTAAGAGCTATTTGCCGTTTAACGTTGAAGCAGGAGCACCATGATTCAATCAGCACTGATTTAACGAGTGATAAGAGAGGTTTGCTCAAGGCCTCCTGCCCCATTTCCTTATCTCATTCCTGTAGTGGAGGATTTTGCTCCAAAGGCCAAAGCCTCAGCAAACACTATTCATTTTTTTCTGATACACTAAAATAATACCATGAGAAAAAAAAGGGGATTTGTTTCATGCCTAGTTCAGGCACACAAGGGATTTTTGAACTCCCTGAGAAGTCTCTAATGGGGAAACTTTCCTGCCTGCATTTAGCGTTACATATAAAAATGATTTATCATGGAATCACAGAATGGTTCGGGTTGGAAAGACCTCAAAAGTTCATCTCATTCCAACCCGCTGCCATGGGCAGGGACACCTTCCACGATCCCAGGTTGCTCCAAGCCCCGTCGAACCTGGCCTTGGACACTTCCAGGGATCCGGAGGCCTCCACAGCTACCCTGGGCACGCTGTGCCCGGGCCTAAACACTCTCACAGGGAAGAATTCCTTCCCTATCTCCCATCTAACCCATTCCCCCTTGTCCTGTCCCTCCATCTCTTGTCCCAAGTCTGTCTCCAGCTCTCCTGGAGCCCCTTTAGGCACTGCAAGGGGCTCTGAGGTCTCTCCCTGGGTTCTTCTCTTCTCCAGGTGAACACCGCCAGCTCTCCCAGCCTGGCTGCAGAGCAGAGAGGCTCCAGCCCTCAGGGCATTTTATCTCAAAAATGATCAGCTTATCTCAAAAACTGACAAGTTTTCAGCCCAAAACAACTGAAAAAGTGGCAGCAAATTTGACGTGCTTCCCCAGAGAGGGCAGAAAGTCAGCAGCCTGTGCAAAGTTTTAGTTCATACTTTCATTTCTTGAAAAAGATGTCAAGTATTTGCAGGAAAAACAGGTGGCTGCTCCCTCCTGAACAACCCACGGAGGACACCGGCAGAACCCGAAGGATGGCTCCCTGGTGACTTAGAACAAGGCAAAATAAAAGGTGTTTTATGGGACTGCACAGGTTTAAAATTGCTCTTCTGTGACTTCTGGGCGAAAGCCTAGCTGGAAACAAGGAAGCGTGGGGAATTCAGAGGGAATTGATGAAGTTACTGGGAGAAATAAGTGTTAGTGATGTCCTGACTGCAGCTCCACATGACTGGAGGCACCACGGCCCTCGGAGCCCGATCGTACAAAGGGCAGGACAAAATCCAGGTTATTTCTCCTGTGTTTTATGTCAACAAAACCTCACAGACAATGTGGAAAACTGAAATCAACCTTCACGAGGAGAGTGAAGAAATCCTGTGGAGTCAGAGGGAAGTTAGGCAGGTTACAAGTGATTTTTTAAAAAATTATTTTAATTGCTAAAGCACAAATAAAACCATAGTGAAGGGGTGGTTAAATATTACATGTAAAAGCATGCAGTGGTCCAAGGGCCATTGTACACAGAGTACTGAAGAATAAAAACATTTAAACACATCAAAAACATCTCTGATTTTACTGCATAAGTACTGGGTTGTGCAGTCAAGTGTATTAAATGTTATTCTGATTTTTCTCATCACTTCACTAGGAAATCTCAAACCAAAATCAGTCTTTAAAATGTGAGTGCGACCAAAAATTGATTTTATATAAATGGAACCAGGGGAAAAAAAGAAATATGCTCACTGATTTTTGATCACTGATTAATTATTTTCGATTCCAGACCACATGGTATTTGAGGATGGTGGGGAGTATTGTTTATTCCCTTCTCTTCACAGAGAAGGGTGAGAAAATAATAAAAAAGATGTTTTTTCTCATTAAAGAGAAGCTTTAGTGTCATTGTGGTTTGGAACAGGTCTTGAAATGGCTCCTTAGATGATTTTTCTGTTGTTCATACTCCTGAAAATTTGCCAAAATGAAGGAAAAAGAGGCAGTCAGCACAGTAATGATGCCTTAGGATTTTAGCATTTATGTTTTTCATATATTTGTATTCCTGTAATTCTCTAGTATAGAAATCTAAACTCCATACAGAGTGTTAGCTACTGCTTTCCAATTTTGGTTAGACACAACAATTCCTCTCTAGACCTGGGAATCAAGGACACCTCACTGTCTCAGGCCCCGAGAAATGGAAACAAAAGTGAGTTGGGGAGGAGCAAACTTGGGGTAAATGATTTAATTACCTGAAGCTGTAATTGGATAATTAACCCCAATATGCAGATGGACCAAACTCATAAAAGTGTGAAAACCCATGATCTGTCATCTGGTTTTGGGTGTAGCCCCTGGGGGGGCTTTGTCTGCCCTAAANTGGTTTTGGGTGTAGCCCCTGAGGGGGCTTTGTCTGCCCTAAATGTACCTGAAGGCCCTTCAATAAATATAACTGCTTTTTATTCCCTTAATTTTGTCTGACCTCTGTTTTAGGTAGCCCATTAAGGCATCAGTAACACAGTAAAATATTTCTGCATTTCCGGATGAAAACTTCAAGGGATGCTGGCAGGATGGAGGTGGCATGGAGACAGGATAGTGGTGGGGTGCAAGGAGAGTGGAATAGGAAAATTAGATGGGATAGAGGCAAGCTGGAGGAGGGAAGCAGGAGGATCACAGAATCCCAGAATGGTTTGAGTGGGAAGGGACCTTAAAGCTCATCCCATTCCAACCCCTGCCATGGGCAGGGACACCTTCCACTATCCCAGGTTCCTTCAAGCCCCATCCAGCCTGCCCTTGGACACTTCCAGGGATCCAGGGGCAGCCACAGCTTCTCTGGGCAACCTGTGTGATGCAGGTGGAGTTGAAACGGGATGGGTGTAGAATGCAGGTGGGATTTAGGAAGAATACAGGGAGGTTGGAGGAGGAAAACCAGATGGGACAAAGGCCGGCTGGAGGAGAGAAACAGGCAGGAAAAGGGATGGAGGCAGGAGGAGAGAAGCAGGCAGGAGCAGGGATGGAAGCAGGAGGAAGGAGGGATGCAGGCAGGAGCAGGGAGGGAGGAAGGTGCAGGGATGCAGGCCGGATGAGGGAAGCAGCGGCAGGGACGGAGGCAGGAGGACGGAGGGAGACAGGAGCAGGGCTGGAGGCAGGAGCAGCGCTGAAGCAGGAGCAGGGATGGAGGCAGGAGGAGGGATGGAGGCAGGAGGAAGGATGGAGGCAAGAGGAAGGATGGGGGCAGCAGGAGAGATGCGCGCAGGCAGGAGCAGGGATAGCTTCCAGGAATGGAGGCAGGCAGAAAGGAAGCAGTCAGGAGCAGGGATACAAGCGGGAGCAGGGATGGAGGGATGGAAGGAGGGAGGGAGGCGGGCTCTGGGGCGGGCAGCCGGCAGGATGCTGTCACGCCGGGGGCGGGCCGGCCCGCGATGACTCAGCCTCCGGGAGCTGCCCCGGCCGTGGCTAGCGAGCTCCTGCGGGGCCGTGAGTCCCGCTGAGTCCCGGGGACGCGCATAAGAAGTGCAGCGGGCGCGGGTGCGGGCGCGGCGGCGGGGACCGGTAAGAGAAGGGATGCTGCGGGGCAGGGGACACGCGTGGGGCGGGGAAAATGGGGCACCCCCTTCCACGGCTCCGTGAGGGCCACGGAACACTCGCAGGTACAACAGCAGCAGCGTCTCCTGCTTTTTCCAGCGGCTTTTTTGGGGGATTTTTTTTTTCCGTGGCTTGTGCGGGAGAGGGATGCGAAAAGCGGGGTGAGGGAGGGAGATGCGCTGCGACGCAGGGGTGCGGATTGCTGCAGGGAAAAGGAACCCTCAGAACCCAGCAAACCTTGAGGAAGGGTCACGGGAAGAGAGAGGAAACCTTGTTTGTGTGATAGAGGCAGGAAAAACACCGCAGCCCTGCTCGTCAGCTGACGCCGAGGTCGGTTTGGCACTCTGGGAACATTCCGTGATGCACAACCCAGCCTGGGTTTGGAGCAGGACCATGGCTTGGGAATGGCGCTGGAGAAGCTGCCATGCATCCCTCTGGCCTGGAATGAATCTCTCATCCCCGTACCCCACTCTCAGGCATGCTCTGGGGGTTTGATTACAGCAAAGATCGCTTCCTTCTGGCATTTCCCTCTGGGTTGCAGATGAAGGGAAGGGATTTCCATAGCACAGGGTGTCTGGGGGCTTGTGCAAGACTCCGGTTTATGGATTGGTCTGTAAGAAGAAGAGGAAGAAAAAAAAAATCAGTGCAGCTCCATTAGGACGAATCTTGTGCTTTCTGTGCGTGGAAGCTGCGGAGGTGAGTGCTGCAGCTTGTCTCAGGAGGGAATTATTTTGTCAGAAACAGAGCAGCCAGGTCTAGTAGGGTTGAAACTAGATGATCGTTAGGATCCCATTCAACCCAAACCTCTCTAGGATTCTGTTATCTACCTGTGCCAGTGATCTGGCTTTGCTAGAAGGGAATAAGTGTAGGGAGGAGCGCCTCATGTTGCTTTTTCTCTATGATAAAGGAATTCAAGCTTTGGTAATGCAGCGAGAGCTGTAATGAAGTCACCAGCCCACGGGTTTGGTGCCGCCAAGCTCACCTGGTGACGCAGCAGGCTGAGCTGGAGCTGAACCTTTATGGGTTTGCTTTGTTGTGGCTTGGAGTCACAAGCCCTGGCAAAGGGAACAAAGGACAAAGCTCGGCCCAGGCAAAGGGCTAGTGCTGAGCAGGACACATGACTTGGGCTGTGCTGAGCACCCCTGGCCCTGGAGGGCTGGGGGTGTTGTAGGAGGGAGGGTGGGACAGCTGCTACCTTCCTCAGAGCCTTGGAGAAGGTGTGGATGCCTCTGTGCCCGGAGGGGGTTGCCCCAGACGGTGCAGGAGCTGAGAGCTGCTTCAGGGCTGTGACTTATCTGTGGTCTGACCTGCCTCGACTGAGTCATGGGAGCCGGGCTCGGAATAGCCGGTTTGGGGGTTGGGTTGTTGCTTTTTCTTAAATAAAGTTAAGTGGGACTTAACTTGTAGGCTTCGATTTTGGGGAAGGAGACCTTCGTGGTGCAAAGGTGAAGGGATTTGCTGCTGCAGGCACTGTGAGTCTGCCTTGGCCGCTGGGAGGGCGATGTGGGATCCTGCTGATGTCTGGAATAAAAGGGTTCAACTATGAGGAGCTCTGTCCATGAGGAAAACAGGCAGGGAGCTGCCCCTGGCTCCCAGATCTGGTCAGGAGGGATGGAGATGGCACTTGGGTGGTGTCTCCTCCTTTCCTCCTCCTCTGCGACAGCACAGAGGGCTGTGGGTGGATGCTGCAGCACCAGCACAGCCACAGCCGGTCGGGTGCTCTCCTCCCTCGCAGGCTGCAGCTGCTCTGAGCAGCTCCTGCAGAGCCTTCGGCCTCGCTGCCTTCTCCTCGCTGCCTGGGCGAGGGGCTGCACTCAGCTGGCCCAAATTTCCTCTTTCTAAGCAACCAGCTGGCTAAATCGTGAGTGTCCTGTCCCGCCCAGGGGCAGGTGTGCTGGTCGGTGTTTATTTCTTGCTCATACTTCAAGAAATGGCATTAGCAGATACTTTGGATCCCAAAGTATTCTCTGCTCTCAGTCCAGGGGAAGGTGGAGCAACCCGAGGGGCTCTTTGCAAAGCCCCAAACATCCTCCTGCCGCCTGGGGAGTTCTGTAGGGTGAAGCTGCTGTGTCCTAAGAAGCCCAACAGCCCTGTTTCTGTTTCCAGGCTGATGGGCTGTGGTGGGATGAGAGCTGTGGGTCAGCCTCAGCCAGGGTTATCCTGAAGCTGAGGCACCTCTGGAGACATTGGGGGGTACACAGGGAAGGAATCTGCTGGGATTCTTGGAGAAACTCCTCTGACCTCTTTGCTGTGCACGAAGCGGGGCTGATGGTGGGGTGCAGCAGCTCTTAGGCAATTTTGGTTTTGGGGCTGCTGCTCTGGGGTTTAAACAGCCGTGAGGTTTCAGCGGGAGGAGGGGTGTGAGGAGGAGATAGCGGTGCTGGAGGAAGCACCAGGGTGATAACACTGCCAGGGGAAGCTCTTGCTGCTCGGATCAGCTAGGACAGGGGGCTGATGGAGGAAACCAGCAGCTTTTTCTTGCTCTGGGGTTGTTGTGGTTGGGCTGCACGTGACCCACGGCCGGTGGGAATCCGTCCTGCCCGTCCCATGCCTGCGTGTCCTATTTATAGACCTGCTGTACACAGGATAAAGCCAGGGAGAAGGGGGGGTTAGGGAGGAAGAAATCCCACGGGGCTGGGGATTTCCCCTTCCTTTCCCAGACACATCTTGGGATACGTGGTGCCAGCTGAGCGTGTCAGCTCCCACCACCCAAAACTTCACAGCCATAGGAGACCTTGTAGCATAATATAAAGGTTTGGGTTGGAAGGGGTGCTTAAAGGGCATTTAATTCCAACCCCTCTGCCATGGGCAGGGACATCTTTATGTATTTTAACTATCAATCAGGTTGCTCAGAGCCCTGTCCACCTCACCAGTTTTTTGGGATAGGACATCCCCCATCTCTTGGGGCAACCTGTTCTAGTGCCTCACCACCCTCACAGTAAAGAATTTCTCCCTCATATCCCCTCTGTCCCTGCCCTCTGGCAATGGGAAGCCATTCCCTGTGTCCTGTCCCTCCATCCCTTGTCCCAAGTCCCTCTCCAGCTCTCCTGGGGCCCCTTTAGGCTCTGGAAGGGGCTCTGAGGTGTCCCTGGAGCCTTCTCTTCCCCATGCTGGACACCCCCAGCTCTCTCATGACCCATAGAGGGGCTCCATGCCCACAGGAGACTTGGCAAGAGGGGTTTTTTTGCCTTTTGGCTCCCAGCTATTTGCTTTGCTGGGTTTGCTGGCGCTGGGCCATGTCCGTGGTGCAGATGCAAAGCAGCAGAGCTGAAACTCTGCCTGTTGGAGGGGAAACTGCTGGGATCTATTTTCAGTTTGGTTTTGGGTTGCCTGGAGAGTGTGGTCTGGTAACCCGAGGCTGGGGAGATGTCCCTTGTCTGTCCCTCAAAAGCTGGGTTCGAGCAGCACATCGATGCCTGGCAGGGTGGTTTTCAGCCTGTCAGCAGATTTACAAACATCCTGCTGAAAAAAAATAAAAGTGTAATCATGTGACTTCTGGCCTCAAAAACGCCTCCTGCCTTTGCTATGGGAAATACTGAGTTGACTGCAGGAAGTACAGATGATTTTGGGGTTTGATATTTGTGTGTGTGTGGGTTTTTAATTTTTTTTTGTAAATTTTTTAAAGCTTTTTCTTTTAGAAGGTGCTTCAGCTCAAGCTTGTTACCTGCAGGCTTCCTGTGGCCTGTTGTAGGCAAAAAGCACAGTTGTATTAGAAGTGTATATTTATTTTCCTGGGTGTAACCTCCTTCCTGCCATGTAAGCAGGGGAGCACTGCCTGTGGGCGCCTTGCCGGCAGAAACCCCTAAGCAAGAAAATATTCATGAAACCCCTGCAAATATGCATAAAACCCCTTCAAAGAGGTGAGATTTGGGAGTGGGAGGACCCATGTGCTGCTGAAACTCAGCTGGTTTTCTTTTCGGCTGAGCGTCCTGCTGAAAGCACAAAGAAGGGGGAACAAATAAATAAATGGTGGAAGGAGGAGTGGGAAAGGAGAAAAAAGCCCCTTTATACAGTGAGCTGCAGCCGCCCGGGCTCGCTGCTGGCTGAAAGTAGGACACTCCTGCTGGGTTTTCTTCTCTGCAAGGGCTAAACTTGGCTGCGAGTGGGTGGTGGCAGGGAGGGGTGTGTGTGTCTCCCATCCCATCCCATCCCCATCCCCTGCTCATCCAGCTCTGCTGCTGCGGGGCTGCTGGCAGGAGCGGCGAGGCCGGTTTAAGCCCGGGCTTGCAAAGGTGATTACACGTTCAGCTCGCTGAGATGAGCAGGAATTAAAGCCTGAGTATCTCTGCTGTGGAGGATCTGAGGTCTTGGGGTGCTCACCAGGCTTGGGGCTCGTCGGGGTGGATGTGGGGCTGGTGGGAGGGTTTGGAGGAGGAGGAGGGTGCCCTGGTGTGTTTGCAGAGATAAAGGAGCTCGTGGCCTCGTGATGTGTCTCGGTGTCGGGTGTGGGGATGTGGAACGAGTGGCTGCTGGCGCTGGGGGTTAATTTGGAGTTGGGCAATTCGGTGTGAATTAGGTTAAAGGAGAGCAGGGAAGCTGTGGAGCCCTGCACCGTCTGTGGGCTGGGTGGTGCTTGTGCTCCTGCCCGGCAGGCTGTGGGCCATTTTTTCCTGCTCTTGGATTTCCCCTGCATCTCTGATCCCCAAATTGAGGCTCTCCTCATGCCCTGCACCTCCCTGAGGACAAGCCCCAGTGGGATGGGAGCAGGGGACAGCAGCCACAGGCAGCTCTGGTGCGTGCTGACCCCCCTCTGCCTGGGCAAGGGGTCACACCTGGGGCTGTGACCCCAGTCTGCGTCCCCAGGGCAATGGGCTGGCCAAAATGAGGCTCTTAAGTCCAAAAATGTAATCTGGAGTGATACCTTCAAAGGGAAGAGCAGGGCCAGGGCCTGTCAAGTCCCATGCCTGCAGCTTACTGTGGAAATGGGATGTCACTTATTCCTTCTCCTGGTCCTTATTCTCCATTGTTGTGGAAGTAAACACAGGTTTTAATACCCTCCAAATCCCTTGGATCTGCTTCAAAAGGTATTTTCCTGCTCCTGCTAATCCTGCAGTAGTCAACAGACAAAGTTGCCTTGTCTGATTTCTCCTGAGCTGCAGGAGGGGGGTTGTTACTCTGTTCCTGTCTCTCTCCTGACCTTTGGGGCAGTTTGGGATCTGGAGGGATCTGGTGCAGCCACACATTTTATCCTCACACCGTGTTGCTGCAGCTGAGGCCACCTTGGGAATGTTTCCAACGATGCTCCAATCTGGCTGCAGGTGGAGTGTCCTGTTCAGTAGCCAAGATGTGGCCGTCTGTGTCCCTGCTGTGTGTCCTGGTGGCCTTCGCCAACGCTCGCAGCGTTCCTTACTTCCCTCCTCTCTCCAATGACCTGGTCAACCACATAAACAAGCTCAACACCACCTGGAAGGTGAGCACCGGGCTGATTTGGGGGTTATTTTGGGATGCATTGCTGACAGTCTCCTTGTGGGATTCAGTGGCTGAGCTTTGGGAATATCACCGTGGTGGTGACATCGATCCAACCTTGGTCCCAGCTGACATTTCCAGTGAGGTGATGCTATCAGGGGTTCCTGCAGTGGCAGGAACTGTGGAGCTCCCCCTTGGAGCAGAGCAGGATGGATTTGTGGAGTAGGAGCAATGTAAGAGGAGGAAACTCTGCAGGAAGCTGGAAACAAGCAGCGAGTGTCCAGTTATTGGTGACCTGTCCCTCCCTGGCCAGTTTGCTGTGTCCAAAGCCTTGAGCTGGACCTTACTGCTCCTGATGGGCTGATCTTGGGCTGTGTTCTGTCTCTGTAGGTAGCTGGGTCTTGGCCCCTGGACTGCACAACAAGTGTCAGACTTTGGTTGGGATTCAGGGAGCTCTGGAGCACTGGGCTGTGGTCCCAGAGATGCTCTTGGTGGCTCTGGAGAGTCGTGTCCCAATTCTGTGTGTCTCTTCCCAGGCAGGGCACAACTTCCACAATGCTGACATGAGCTACGTGAAGAAGCTCTGCGGCACCTTCCTGGGTGGGCCCAAGCTCCCCGAGAGGTGAGTGCAGGGAGGAGAAAGTGAAGCTCCAGTAAAAGCTTGTGTGGATCCTCCATGAGCATCTGGAGTGGGCGAGGGGCTCTCCTGGCAGGCTGTGGGTGGCAGGGCTCCCATGGGTGCAGCTCGGTGGACGTTGTTCGTGGAATTAAGCACGGAGCACATGTGAGGGGAAAATCCGTCCCGTGTCCTGCCAGATACTTGACCAGTTGTGCAATTTGTTATCCTTGAAAATGAACATACCAGAGGAGCTGCTGACCTGGTCTGAGAGCAACATAAGTATTTATGCTCCTTCAGTAAGCAAAAACAGCCCTCGTCCTCCAGGTCACCTTCAGAGGAGGTTGGAGAGTGCAGTGCACCCAGTCGTGGTTCGCTGCTGTTCCTGTGACAGGATTTCCCTCTCCTCTCAGGGTGGATTTTGCTGCAGACCTGGAGCTGCCTGATAACTTCGACTCGCGGACGCAGTGGCCCAACTGTCCCACCATCAGTGAGATAAGAGACCAGGGCTCCTGTGGCTCCTGCTGGGTAAGGACAGGGGCAGTTTAATGTTGTGTTCGTCAAATTTCCTGGGCAAAAACCAGGCTTTTGAATTTGCTGTTGAACCCCCTGCCATGGGAAGGGACACCATCCACAGACCAAGTTGTTCCAAAGCCCTGTCCAACCTGGCCTTGGACACTTTCAGGGATGCAGAGGCAGCCACAGCTTCTCTGGGCAGCCTGTGCCAGGGCCTCACCACCCTCACAGGGAAGAATTCCTTCCCAATATCCCATCTGTCCCTGCCCTCTAGCTGTGGGAAGCCATTCCACCTTGTCCTGTCCCTTGTCCCAAGTCCCTCTCCAGCTCTCCTGGAGCCCCTTTAGGGCCTGGAAGGGGCTCTGAGGTCTCCCTGGATCCTTCTCTTCTCCAGCTGAACACCCCTGGCTCTCCCAGTCTGGCTCTAGAGCAGAGGAGCTCCAGCCCCTGGAGCACCTTTGTTGCCCTTTGTGAGAGGCCATTGTGGGATCCTGCAGTGTCTGAGCTCCTGGGGGGCTTCCCCCAGCCAGGCCATGCCTACTGCATTCATTTCCAGGAGGTTTTCTGGTTTCTCTCCCCTGGCCAGCTCTAATGAGTGTTTTGGGGTTGCCCTCAGGCTTTCGGTGCCGTGGAAGCAATTTCAGACCGGATCTGTGTCCACACCAATGCCAAGGTCAGCGTGGAGGTCTCAGCTGAGGATCTGCTGTCATGCTGTGGCTTTGAGTGTGGCATGGGGTGAGCTGTTCCTGGTCCTTGTGCACCTGGAAGGTGGTTGGGAGGAGCAGGGACAGACCCTGGAGGTGCTGATTGCTTCAGCCCTGCCTTCGTTACCTCCCTAACGAGCAGGAAGCTCCTCCAGAGGTTTGTGCAGTGGATGAGGGAGTTAGGTGGGAACATAAAGGTGATTCCAGGGACTGGGACACATCCTGCCCCCAGCACAGGGGATGGTGATGGCTGCAAGCACATAGTGATGCTCTCCCACACAGAGCTGGCAGCTGCCAAAGCCAAAGGAAAGATCTTTTCATAGTCCCAGATACTGGTTTTCAGGCACTGTGGCTTTTCCAATTGTTGAGCACAGGGTAGGGAGTTGGGTCTCCAAGTCCTGTTCCTCTGTTAGCAAAAGCTGCCAGGTAAAGAGGCACTTTGGGATTTGGAGCCATGGGTGCTCTTCGTTCTCTTCCTGAGGCCTTCGTGTCTCAAAGCAAACCCTGGGGAAGACAGGAACAGACTGAAAAAAGGTTTAATGTGCCCAAAGTTTCTCTTCAGCCCAGGCTGGCTCCATTCCCCCACCTCTCCCAAAATGGGGTGGCTGGGGCTGGAGCTGGTGCCTCTCCCCCCAGGTGCAATGGTGGTTACCCCTCCGGCGCTTGGAGGTACTGGACAGAGAGGGGCCTCGTGTCCGGGGGTCTCTACGACTCCCACGTGGGTAAGTCCTGGCAGATACCCTTGGGAAAGCAAGGAGGAGCATCTCTGCTTGGTTAAGGTTCATTTGTTTTGGGATGTTTCTCTCCTGGTCTGCATCTCTGTGGCTGTACCCTCCTTCAGGCCTGGGCTCAACTCAAGCACCTCTGCAGTCCCAGCTGGCTGCTCCTGCCCCCATGGCTCCTTCTGGTCACTCCTTTGGGACAAGGGTCCCTGAGCAGCACCCAGAGGCAGGAGGCCCATCTTGGAATGGAGCCAGGAGCCCTTGATAACCTCCCAGGGCTCCTGTTTCCCTAGCAGTAATGAATCAGGCTGTGAGTTTTGTGTTGTTGCTGGTTTTGAACCAGTTCACTACACTTTGGATGAGGTCAGGAGTCTTCCTGACATGTTTCCCCTTCCAAAAATAACTTCCAGCATGGAGCCCTCTGCCTCCCCCTGCCATGACCATCAGTTGGTTCATGTTTCCATCTTTTCCATCACCTTTTGGAGAGGGAGGTGGTGGGAAGCAGGTCTGGAGGGAAACCCAGACCTGAAGGAGAGATTGCCCATCTGGCAGGGGAAGACATTCTCCCGCACCCCACTGATTTGCGGGGTTCCTGGGGCAGAAACGCCCTTTCTTGGGGCATCTGGTGCCTTCTCCAGCATGGCTGTTGGGATTCCTGGGGACAGCCAGTTGATGTCTCCTCTGTCCTGGACAGGCTGCCGGCCCTACTCCATCCCACCCTGCGAGCACCACGTCAATGGCAGCCGGCCCCCCTGCACCGGGGAAGGAGGGGGCACCCCGAGATGCAGCCGGCACTGTGAACCTGGGTACTCACCCTCATACAAGGAGGACAAGCACTACGGTAAGGGAGGTGGCCTCCAAAGCGGCTCCAGAGCTGCTCCTCGTGGCAGCTGCGTGGGGTTGGCAGAATTGCACCCATTCCTGGTGGTTTCTTCCTGTGCCCTATCCCTGGAGGCTCCCGTCTGGTGGTCCTGGAGCAAACCTGAGCGTGGCAGATGCACAGTTCATGTTTGCTGAGACTCAGTGGAGAAGGAGGAACTAGTGGAACTGGTTGAGTCCTTGTGGTGCACGTGGCTGGCTTGAAGAGTGTGGTGCTGAGCCCCATCTGGTGTCAAAGCCACCTCCAGTCTCCTTGGCAGCAGCCAGCCCTGTACATTTAGGATAATCTGGCTGTTTCTTGGAGATTTGTCTTTGCCTTGAGTCTTTTGGGTTGTTTTAAAAAGGAGGATGTACAAGGAGAAAACATCCCTTCCCACTAAAGCTCTCTGAAATGGATCTTTGGATACAGAACAGGACTCAGATTAAATAATTCCTTCCCTCTGGAAGAGTGGTGGCTGGAGACCACTTTTCCTGCCTGGCTGTGTCAGTCCCTCTGGAGCAGCTGGGTTTGAATTTCACCTGAATTCAAGTGGAGGAGGCTTCTTGCAGGGTCGCACTGAGCAGGGTTGGTTGAGCCATCCTGTGTGGCCTGACAATGCCATCCTAATGGTGGGAATTCTTTTCCTTTAAGGCATCACATCCTACGGAGTCCCTCGCAGTGAGAAGGAAATCATGGCTGAGATATACAAGAATGGCCCAGTGGAAGGAGCCTTCATTGTCTATGAGGATTTCCTGATGTACAAATCTGGTGAGCAGCAGCACTGGGGCTGTGGGGCGAGCCCGGGTCCCTGCTTCATCTGTGGGGTCCCTCTTTTGTGGCCCTGGTCTGTCTGCTCCAGTCTGGGAGGAGATCTCAAGGTCACACTTGAGTATCTGGTGCGGCAAGGACACGGGCAGATGCCATCTCCTGTATCCTTGGGTTTATAGCAAGGGGAAAAGGTGCTTGGGACTGGATCAGAGAGGGAGCCCTAATGGGAACCGCCCCAAATTCCAGCTGACAACAACAGCTCAGAATTAAGGACCTCAAATCTGTTGTTCTGAACTGCCTTTGAGCCCCTTGGTGAATGTCTCTGGGTGTGCTGTGTGCTGAGCTGGTGCTGAGCATCAGTCACAGAATCATGGAATGGTTTGGGTGGGAAGATAACAATTAAAAAATCATCCCATTCCACCCCCTGCCATGGCCGGGAACACCTTCCGCTATCCCAGGTTGCTCCAAGCCCTGTCCAGCCTGGCCTTGGACACTTCCAGGGATCCAGGAGCAGCCACAGCTTCTCTGGGCAACCTGTGCCAGGGCCTCACCACCCTCACAGGGAACAATTTCCTCCTCACACCTGACCTAAATCTCCCATCTTTTAGTGCAAAACCTTTCTCTCTTGTCCTATTGCTGTCTCCCCATTTAGAACTCCTTCCTCCAGACTCTGCACTAAGTTTTGGGTTCACATTTAACCAAAAACCCCTCTTTCAGCTGCTCTGGGGGTTGCGACACCGGGTGGCCCCCAGGCTGTGAGCGCTCTGTGGTGTGGACAAGGGGTGCCTGTTGACGTTTTGGGATGTTTTTCCCTTGCAGGGGTCTACCAGCACGTGTCTGGGGAGCAGGTGGGAGGCCACGCCATCCGCATCCTGGGCTGGGGCGTGGAGAACGACACTCCCTACTGGCTGGTGGCCAACTCCTGGAACACCGACTGGGGGGAGAACGGTGAGGCAGCGCCGGGAATCCCTGACCCCTTCTCCTTGGCAGGATGGATGGAGAGGGTGATTTTTTTTTTTTTTCTCTTGGTGTTCTCCCAGGCTTCTTCAAAATCCTGCGAGGAGAGGACCACTGTGGCATCGAGTCTGAGGTTGTGGCTGGCATCCCCAGGACGGAGCAGTACTGGAAGAGGATGTAACTCCCATCAAACCACAAATAATCCTGAGTCCCTGATGCTTTTAACTGATAGCGGGTTGGGTGCAGAGACCCTCCCTTCTAAAAGAGACTCTAGTTCAGGTTACTTTATTAAAGCTTTTTATCTTTTCTTTTTTTTTTTCCATTTTTTGTGGGTTTTTTTTTAATTTTTTGGGTTTGTTTTTGTTTTTTAAATCGTAACGTGGAGCTGGAGGTGGAACTGCTCTCTGCCAGCCTCCTGTTCCTGGTGGGTCACAGCAGGACATTGGGGCATTCCCTGCTCAGAGGACTGCTGGAGAGCTTGCTGGCCTTTTGCAATTTGGTTAGCCTGGACCCCTTCCAGCCCAGTTTGCTACTGGGAGGGCAGGAAACAGTGGCTTTGTGCTGGGATTAGGGACTTGGTGGGGCAGCAGGGGTGGATGCTGCTGGAAAGCCATGGCCGGGGGGATTTGTGCACCCCCAGATGGGTTGATCTGACTGTTAGCACCTGAAAACAAGCAGGGAAGAATTTCCTGTGAGTGTGTGCCTTGAATTGGCTCAATTTAGACCTATTAACGACAAAATACTGATGAACTTGATGTGGGGGTGGCTCTGGCGAGAGCTGCCTGCACCAAGTCCCTCGTGCACTGCCTGCTTTGCTCCATCCTTCTGGCTTTTCAAACCACTTCTTCCTCGACCATTCACTGGCTTTTTTATCTGCTGTCGTCTGGGGTTATTGATGCTGGGGAAGGGCCTGGCTGGAGCTCCATGAGCCTTTGATCAAATATCCTGCAAGCATCTGGGAGGTTGCTGGAAAGAGCAAAGCCCTTCTCCTCCATGGCTGAGCAGCTTGATGTGTGCAGGCCGTGCCTGGGCAAGGGTGAAGCACCCAAATTTGGGGTGCTTTGGGGCTGCAGGTGCTGAATGCTGGGCTGAGGGGTGGTTCCCAAGACTGCTGCAGGGAGCTCAAGCAGATGCTTGCAGGTGTCTCACTAACTTGGACACAATTAAAGCTTTTTGTTTCTTGAGCCACAGGCATTAAGGAAGGTAAAAAACCTTATTTTTTTTACTGGGGGGAGGCGTAATAGGTTGTGTATAGGAGGAATCATGTGATTTGCCAACACTAATATAGCAGAGCTTTTTTTTTTTAATTTTAAAGCACAAAATATATTACTGAGCTGAGGCTACGGGTCTGAAACGTGTGAAGCAGGCTCTCCATGCACTGTAAAATAGCCCCTTACCTCTGCTTGCTCAGACACCAGTGAGGCAGAGCTGTGCTGTATTTGGCTGGAACACCTGTGCCAATAAATGATTTCTCTGGTGTCTCGGCTCCTGGCTCTTGGTTGCTTCTGCTTGGCTTCCACCACCTCAGATGGTTCTCTGAGGTGGAAGCCGGGTGAGACTCTTCTGTCTTCAGAGAATGGGTTGGGTTGGAAGGGCCCTTAAAGCTCATCCAGTGCCACCCCTTGCCATGGGCAGGGACACCTTCCACTATCCCAGGTTGTTCCAAGCCTCATCCAGCCTGGCCTTGGACACTTCCACGGATCCCAGGGGCAGGCACAGTTTCTCTGGGAAACTGTAGCCAGGGCCTCCCTGCCCTCACAGCCAAGAATTCCTTCCCCATATCCCATCTCACCCTGCCCTCAGGCAGTGGGAAGCCATTCCCTGTGTCCTGTCCCTCCATCCCTTGTCCCAAGTCCCTCTCCAGCTCTCCTGGAGCCCCTTTAGGCACTGGAAAGGGCTCTAAGGTCTCCCTGGAGCCTTCTGGTAAACACTCCCAGCTCTCCCAGCCTGGCTCCAGAGCAGATGGGATCCAGCCATTGGAACAGCTCCATGGCTTCCTCTGGACTTGCTCCAGCAGCTCCATGTCCTTCTCGTGTTGGACCCCAGGGCTGGAGCTGGGTGCTCACCTGAGCAGGGCCGGGGGGAAGAATCCCCTCCCTTGTGCAGGTGTCACGGCCAGCCCAGCCCTGTGGCCCTGGTGGTGACAGCCAACCCCTGGGGTTTGTGCTGGTGGTGGGGAAGGTTCTTCCACCCGGAGCAGAGAGCAGCCAGAACTGTCCCAAGCATCCCTGAGGATGCACCAGGGCCGTGGAGCATGTGCCTGCAGCCCAGGGCTGTGCCACCACCCTTTCAAGGTGAATTTATAGACCTTCAGCTGTCACCCTGGTTAAAATTCTTCCTCCAGGTCTGGCACATAGGGCTGTACTTTGATACCCAGAGTTGACATCAAGGGAGCACTGGAATTTCATGAGCTGAAGGCTTGGAACTTGTGGGGAATCACTGGTATAAAAGAAATGACAGCTGAAAAAAATAAGATGATCCAACGCTGTTGTTTTTTTCCCAAAGAAAACTTTTAATTTCAACAAGATGGGAAGCTGCACAAAGAGAGCTACCGCGAGTTTCTTCAGAACAGCAGCTTAAAACTATCTACACCAGGAACTGTGGAGTAGGGGTTCTCCTTCTGAGTAACAGCCTGGCCACAGGGGCTTGGCCTTGCAAAGGCCACCACCCTGCACCTAGTAGCTCTGTCCTGGACCAGGACAGGGGCTCTCCTTCCCTTCACGACAGCAAAGCAGCATTTCAGCGGGGTGGGTTAGGGATCTTGAAAACAACAATCCACCCCAGGAGAACAGGACTTGCCTTTAGAGTGTTGTTTCCTCTTTTAAGTCCAGCCTGATGTGTTTGAAGACAGCAGTGGGAGCCTCTTCCAGCTTGCACATCAGTCTGACCCAAAGCCAGGGCCAAGTGGGCCAGGGAAACCTGCCCTGGTCACTCCCTCAGTGGCTCCAGCCTTCCCAGTTCATGGCAGGGATCACTCCTGCCTTTCAGGGTGACCAATGCCCCCCTAAAAATGAGGGACAGCAGGGTGCAAACTCTCACTCCCCTGCCTTGCTCTGCCACGACCACCCATCCCCTGGGGCTGAGTTAGTGCAGAGCCCAGACCCTGCAGTGGAGTCAGGCCTGAGGTTATGAGCTCAGGGCTGTGCTGGCAGCTCCCTTCTCATTTTAAGCACCTCCCCACTGCTGAAACAAGAGCTGTGTCACTGCAGGGGCCATCTGTCCCAGGGCAGGGAGCTCTGCAGCTGCCTTTCAGCTGGGGGCACATTCAGGTGGACAGAGCACCTTCTCTCCCATATATTTAACATTAAAAGGGCTCATTTCAGCATCCTTCAGCAAAACAGAAATGTGACTACAGCCTCTGCCTGTTTCCAGGCTGCAGGATGTCAATCACTGAGGGCCAGAAGGTGGCCAGAGCTTTTTCCTTGGATAAGGAAGCATGTTCCTCTCCCAGCTGACGCAGCGTCCTTCCAGCACGGGGCAGGCACCGGAGGTGAGGGAGAAGAGGCTGCCTAAGAAAGGGAGGCAAAACCCTCAGGGCTTTGCTCAGCTCCAAGCTGGAAAGATGCCTCAAATCTCAAGGAAGCAAAGAAACAACTGGAGTTTCTATTTCAAACCATCCTAACAGGAAAAAAAAATAAAAATATTCAGGTAAACAGGAAAGAAGGGGGAAAAAAACCTCAACCCCAAACACTAAGACTCCGATCAGCATTTGCAGCCATCCAAGCAGACAGCAAGGGTGGTGAGGATGGAGTCCGGCAGTGCCACACTGTCACCCCGGGGCTGCAGCTCCCCGGTGTCCCATCCTTGTCACCGTCCCGGTGCCCAGTGCTGGGCCACCCCCACGGCAGGGGACAAGGAGCTTCCTGCCCCTGCTGCCCATCTGCCACCACTTGTCCCCCCACCCGGCCACTGCCCTTCAGTTCTCCCCTGCCTGCACGTACTCCTCGGTGGCCTTGGAGAGGGTGCTGAGGTACTGCCAGCTCAGGGCCGCCAGGAGCATGGCACAGGACAGGTAGATGGGGGAGTAGTGGTGGCGGGAGGCCATGGGGCTGCCGGAGAGGCTCATGGCGCGGATGGAGGCGATGACCTCCTGTGTCTTGTTGGACGAGGGGTCTGTGCTCGGGATCTTCTGGTAGATCTAGGGGAGAAGGAAGGAGTTATGGTTCCCACAGGAAGTTTAGGAGGAAAATGGGACCAGGTTGAGGTTTCAAGGGCCACTTGGTATCCTCAAGAGTGACCTCGGTGGTGGAGGGCCATTTCCCAAGGGATGGGTCCAGGGCCCATCTCCCCTGGGAAATGCACTAAGCCAAGCTGCCTCTTGAGGGCACTCCATGATGGGACATGCACCACATGGCCTTGGACAGGATCCCTCAGCCCCCGGTGGTGTTACTGGGACCAGTGGTTCTCACCCTGCAATCCTCACTCACTGCAGAGCCCACCTCAAAGCAGTGGGAACACTCCTGCCTGGCAACAGCCACGTCATCACCTAATTCTGTGCTGTTTGGGGTTTTCTTCTCATGGCCTCTGAGACACTCGTCTGCAGGAGTCTGAGCAAGGTGGGCACAAGCAGAGACCCTCTCCTGTAATGTCACTGTCCCTTGCCACGGGATCAGCCAGTTCACAAGAGCAGCTGTAATAACTCATGGTTTGAGGTCTCCCTGGTGCAGAAGTGAAGACTTTTTACTTAATAGCCCTCACTGGAATTGGGTTTTGGGGAGGGGGGTGTTCTTTTCCTGTGAAATCACCCACCAGTTAACCCTCCACATGAACTTTTAACCTCCACAGGACCTTGAAGTCAGGAGGAAGTCCTAACGGCCCCCCTGAGACTCCTTTTCTCCAAGGCTGAGCCCTCCCAGCTCCCTGAACAGCTCCTGATGCTCCAGACCCTTCCCCAGCTCCATTCCCGTCTCTGGACACGCTCCAGCCCCTCAATGTCTTTCGTGTTGGGAGTGGTCCAGAACTGACCCCAGGACTGGGTCAAGGGGACAGGCACTGCCCTGGTCCTGCTGGACACGCGACTGCTGGCCCAGGCCAGGACGCCGCTGGCCTCAGTATTCCCAACACAGGCACAGACCAAGGGTAAGTTCAAGGGAACACATCAAGCACGGTCTGGTCCAGGCCAAAACCACATCAGGGTCACCACTCCCCACCCGCCACTGAGCCAAGGACAGAACGAACAGACTCCCGTGTCTTCCCACTTCCACCCCAAGGAAGGGGACAGGAACAGCCAGAAGTGACTCAAAGCAAACTCCTGAGCCTACCTCTTCCACATACTGGTACATGATGGCTTTGACAGCTTGTATGTTCGTGGCATCCATCATGAGGGTGACGGCCTGTCCCTTGCGGATCTTCACCACCCCCCTGAACACCTGCTTGTTGTTGTAGCAGGCAGCCAGCGTGGCAATGGCCATCACCTGAGGACAGACAGGAAGAGCCTTTACTGCACTGCAAGGAACTTGCCAAGGAATCACCTCGTCCACAGTGACATCCATGGAGCGGAGCCGCAATCTCAACAACAGCAGAAATGGCAGGAACCAAGAAATAAGGAAAAAGCCAACGATACAGAACCTCCTCCACCTCCAACTCCTCACCAGCTGGGCTGCAGAAGATGAGGAGCCATCTGAAAGCTCCACTCACCTGGGGGATAGCGCAGAAGTTGAAGACACTTTGGTTTTTGAGGCGGGACAGGTAGGTGAGGACATCAGGGACGTGGTGGAGGGCGTTGGTGATGAGCTCATTGAGGCACTGCACGGCCATGTCGATGTTCTCTGGCTTGGCAAGGTCCGACAGCTTCTTGGCATATCTGCTCCAAACCTAAACACCAAGATAAGGGCTCATGAGTTGGAGGGTGCATTGATGTCAGCAGAGAGACACCAGGTCTGGGAGAGCAACAAGAACCACCAAAAACCCCCACACAACAGCCTTGGAGAATCACTGGGATAAAGAAAAGCAGGAAGGGCAGGCTGTGGAGATGTGACAGTGGCCTTAGTGAACACATAGAGATGGTAAAGGAAGAGGGTGCAACTCATCTCCACATCTTTCCTAGGCAGGGCAAGGAAAAGGTAAGTCACACATCAAGAAATGCCCCATGAGGCAGCTGAGGTGCATGGAAAACGGGGAGAAAAATTCTTGGACATCGTGTCAGGCACAGGCAGAGCTGATCCTGCTTTTGGGAGCAGACCAGGTACCCTCCTGGGATCTCAGCCAGTCTTATCCTCCCTCATTCCTAGAGAAAACCTAACAGAGAGTGAAATAAAGCTGCCTAAGTAGTTCTTGGCAATGTGTGGTAACGTCACCTTGTCCCCACATCTGCACCCAGACAGCTGTAGACAGATGTCAGCCAGCTGTCATCAGAAGAACTGTTATTACCAAGATCAACAGTAGGAATTTTATGAGGTTTTCCCTCACCTCTCTGGGCCAGAACTCCCTTCCCTCCAGCTGGTCCTCCAGATAGTCACGGATGATGTTGGTTTTCTGTAGGAAGAGGCCCATGGAGTTTGCCAGATCCGTGTCCTGCCCCACGATGGAATCTTCCAGCTCTGACGCAGAGAAGAGACGGGAAAGGCCAATCCCCACCAGCCCAGCAACGTAGTGACAATACTGCCAAGGAGGTGCCAAGTTGGGAAAGCAGGGGGAAAAAAAAGATAAAAGGAGCAGTTACAAAGAGCTGCCTGCTTGCCACGGTGAGTTTTACAAAAATCAATTGAAAGTTCATTTTATACAAGTTCTTATGGTCCTCTCTGGGATGTCTCAGCCTTCCCATGAAAACAAACATCTCCCAACAGGCATGCTCTGTCTCCTCCTTCCATAGAGACAAGGTGGACCCTACCTGGAAGTGTTCAAAAAACTTGTGGGTGTGGCACTTGGAGACATGGTTCTGTGGTGGCCTTGGCAGTGCTGGTGGAATGGTTGGACTTGATGAACTTAGCGGGCTTTTCCAACCTTAACTCCATGACCCTCCTCATGCTCAGTCCATTCCTCTGTCTGGGCTGACTCACCTTATCCCACTCATGCTGAGAATCCACCTTTTTCTCCAAGAACTCTGCCATCCCAACACCCATCTTGTGGCAAATATCCGAAATCACATCCTGGTAGACCTTGGACAAGTTCCTGAACTCCATGGAGATCTGTAGCACGGTAAAAACATGAAGAGAATATTCAGGGGGGAAAAAAACCAGCAGAGCTCAACATTTATTAAGAAATCAGAAAAATACTGTTTACCAGGCTCTAATCCTGCCCTGGCTGGAGATCTGGGACAACTCCCCCAACCTGAGCTGTTTCAAGGTCCTTGGAGCTCAGGCTCAGCCTGTTCCCAGTCTAAACGGGACGGTCTCTGGCAGGAGATCAGACACAGCAAAATCTTTGGGAAGGCTCTGTGGCCTTGGACTGCTATCATCTGGGAGCTGCAGGACAAAACTGACTGCACTTAGTACACAGAGTTGTTTTCCTCTGTAATTTGAGAGCATTCCATCACACCAGCCAAGGGAAAAGACCCATGGGAGGTTTCTGGTGCTCTGTTCTCCGGAGCCCTCTCCAGCTCTGGCTTCATGGGCACATTTGGCACAACTGGAAAGGCACCAAGCAGTGAGGGAAGTGTGAAATCCTTCTACTGCATGTCCAGTAATGTGATCATGGAATTACAGAATGGACTGAGGTGGAAGGGACCTTGAAGATCTTCTAGTTCCAACCCTCCCTGCCATGGGCAGGGACACCTGCAGTGTCTCAATCGCTCTCACACTGAAAAAAACCCAAAAATTAAAAAGTGCATCCTCCCTTTCCCAAAATTGTGGAGCATCACATTTTATTGTGCTAAGCTTTATTCTCCATTAGTGGGTGGCTGCAGCCAGCCCAGGGTTTGTGTGCAATAAGGGTTTGTCTGTAAAATAAATGTATCCACTCTGCTTGTCTCTGCAGTTTCGGTCCCCTACACAGAGAAGCCCAGCCTGCACAGGCACCTCTAGCAAATATTATTAGGAGTTTTTTACTATGAGAGTGATGAGGCACTGGCAGAGGATGCCCAGAGAAGCTGTGAATGGCCCCCAAAAATTTCAGGGTCAAGTTGGACAGGGCTTGGAACAACCTGGTCTAGTGGAAGGTATCCCTGCCCATGGCAGGGGATGGAATGGGATGAGCTCTACGCTCCCTTCCAAACCAAAAGTTCCATGATTCTACAATTCTATGATTATTAAAATCATACCTGAGCATGGATTGCCTCAAATGAATACCATATACACCAAGAGAGAACAGCAAAGTGCCACAAACACCTTCTCAAAAGCTCCTCTAAAGCCAAGCCACTGACACACCTACTGCATCCCCACACATCCAGAATCCCAACACAGACATCCCCTACAACACTCCACCCTCCAGACAGGCCACAGCCACTGTCACCCCAAGCCTGAGCATCAAAACTCACAGCACACCTCAGTTCTCCAAACAATTACCCCATTCCCACTGCTAGGGAAAGCCTGAAAAGCGTAGAATAAATTAAAAAAGGTAAAAGCTTGAACAAAACAGAACATCCTTGGAAAATGAGATGCTTCTCACTAAAACTATTATACTTTTTCTTAAACAGAGCAAAGAAAAAAACCCTAAAAAATCAACTCAATAATAATAAAATCAATGCAATATTGTTACTAGTAACAGTGAGGGTGCTTTTTGTCTTACATCATGGAATTATGCAATGGTTTGGGTGGGAAGGGGCCATGAAGCTCCTCTGATTCCACCATCTGCCACGGGCAGGGACACCTCTCACTATGCACACAGGCAATGCACCGTGTTGGGTAACCCCAAATCTCTCTCCCCAAGACAATGGTCATCTGCTCTTCCAGCAGAGGAGGCAAAAAGACTTTTCAGGGCTGGCACTTTTCCATAGCCAGATCACCTCTGGCTCACAGAGTTGCACAGTGTTTGGGTTTCTCACCCCAGCTTGGCACCCAGCCCCACAGGCAGGTGATGGAGCTCTTGGGAAGAGCTGTGGGACTGAACAAGCTCTGCAGGCACCACGTGGAGACAACCAGGCACCCAAAGGTGCCACGGGAGCAAGGAGGAGGCTGCCTTACCGTTGGGAAGTCTTCCAGCACCTGCCTGTCCTTCTCCTTGCTCTCCGTGTACTTCCAGTCTGGCTGGTAGAGATAGGAGTGGAACTCATGCAGCATCGGGACCTTGACATCCAGGGGGATGCTCATGTCATCCTCTACAGTGTCCAAGGCACGGAGAACTAGGTAGAATATACAGACTGCATGTCTAGGAGGGGAGAAAAAACAGTAATCTTTTACTTGGGATTGCCTGTGAGGCAGGACAAACAGCTGGGATTAACCACAGAGCCTTCAGCTGAGGCACTTTGAGCTCAACATGTCACACACTGGCACTGCCAGGTCCTTGGTGCCTTTGGAAGATACCAGCCAGGTTAGGAAATCCAGGATTTCCCTTCATGAGGAGAACTACAGCATGACTTTGGGCTTTCTCAGATGTGTATCAGGGAAGGGTCAGGCCTGTGATCTCCCCAAGCAGGAAAGATCCGACCCTGCAAGCAAGGCCAGAGCTCACCTGGACCCAGGGGACAGAGCCTGAGGTCAGCTTATTGGGAAAAGCAAATGGAAGATAGGGAAGGGGGAAAAACACAGGTGTGTTTTTCCCATCACTTCCCCTTCCCTGCAAACCTTCTATCCTGTTGGGAAGGGAATAAAGGGGAGCAACAGGAACATTAGGACCGACAGAAAGAGCCAAAATCACCCTGTATTTTCTATCTCCAGGAACAAGGCACTGGAGGTAGCCCCTGTGTCCCAGCAGGACGCTGCTGGAGAGCCACCTCCCCTCCTGCTCACACCACCTCTGCCTTCCCTATCCCTGCCTCCACCACCCCTGCCTTCCCTATCCCTGCCTCCACCACCCCTGCCTTCCCTATCCCTGCCTCCACCACCCCTGCTTCCTTCCCCGTTCCCTGCCTTCCTCATCCCTGCCTCCACACTTCTGCAGCTGAAGCAAAGAAAAAAACAAAAACAAGTCCTGATGGCAGAAATACTGTTTGCAAGTGCAGGATTTAGATAAAATAATCCCCAGATTTCCATGGGCACATGGGTATATGTCAAGGAGATGAGGCATTTATTAACTGTTTAACAAATAGAAAGTAACTTGGTCTGTTTAAATGCTAATTACCAGGTGACAGTGCTGTACTCCTGGAATGAAAACGTGCAAGCAGTGATTAAGCATCCAGGGAAAACTGACTGGCTCTTAGAGCCAATACTGTTAAAACTGGCTTTTTTTTCTTTATTAGAAGGGTATTTAACACCTCTGTCAGACCACAGGAGCGGCTCTCTCGTGCTCCTGTTCCTTTGCATGACTGAGTTTTCCCATTCCAGCCGGGCTGCAAACGTTCATCCAACAGGATGCAAGTGCCCAAGGCTCCAACCCCCTTCCAGGAGCCACCAAGAAAGGCAGAGCAGAACCTGAAATGCCATCCCAGAGGCACCTCTCACACAGGCATCATGCCCAGGGGAGAACCAGCAGTAATTCCAGAGACCAGCACAGTTAAAACACTTATTTAACCCCAGTTCTGCATCCAGACCTTACCTGCCTCCCTAACTTCCATCGCATACTGAATTTAGATCTGTCACAATTCTGACAAATCAAAGGAAGTAATTCTTTGCTGTGAGGGTGGGGGAGGCACTGGCACAGGCTGTCCAGAGAGGTGGTGGATGCCCCATTCCTGGAAACAATCAAGGTCAGGCTGGACAGGGCACAAATGGGAGCACCCACTTCCAAAGAACACGTCTGGATCTTCCAGAGCTCAAGCTCCAGCCCTGTCCTGGGTGCAGCTCCCTCCTGCCTAGGCAAGGAGCTCTCCTTTCTCCTTGCCAGGACGTGCAGCCTCTGCTGAACCTTCAGGAATGGATCCTGAAGGATTCCTGGGACAGGCAGGACCATGGAACTGGCAGCAGAAAAAAGGCAGGACCATCCCTCTCCTCTCCTCCCCTCTCTCCATCACCAAGAGAGGAGCTATGAGCTTGGATCATAACTCTTTTCCACCACCAGCAGTTATAATGCTGTTGGCTCAGCCAGGGATGAAGCTGCAGTTTAGAGCCTCCCGCCTTCCAAGAAAACACCCAAACCCTGGAGCAACGAGCTGGACAGGGCTCTGGCCAGCAAAACAGGTGGTTCATGGGGCCAAAAAAAACAAGAAAGGAGGAACCAGACATTTCAGCTCAACTACCAACACCCTGTCTGGCCAGGGAAGCACTGCTCCAAGCACTCCTCCAAAAGTTCCCCATTTTCCAGCAGCCCTTCTGGGATGCCTGTCTGTAACCACAGGGGCTCAGCTGAACTCTCTGATGGGGTTAACATCAATGCAAGCACTTTTCTGATCCAGCAAAATTAATTCCTTCTCTCATGTTGCTGCTCTGCCTACTTCTATATCCTCCCTATTTTGTATTTCCCTTGTTTGCCCCTAAATTCTCCAGTGGAGCTCCTGGGCTTTGAAAATGAGTCTCTCCTGATCCACTGCTGAGCCAGCTGTAATCCAACCACCATCGCTGCCCAACCGTGGGTTGCAAAGATCCAACAAGAGCATTTTTAGGACGCCAGGCAGAAGTTTCTGTGCCCTGAAGGGTGATCCCGATCCCAGCAGGCTGCACGGCAAGGATTAAAGCACAAAAAAAGACAGACAAAGAAAACTGCAGGAAGTTCGAGGCAAGCACAGGGCAGACACATTGCTAACAGGTTTCATAGTGTTTTCTTAATTTTTTTTTAAATTCCTACACAGAAGAAAAGAAGCATGGAAACTAAAAAGCTTCATTCTTGGCCCCAGTCATACTTTTCCATACAATTCCAGCCAAATCGCTGATTTTCTCTGCCTTTCCTGTCAACCAGGCTGCAAACACCGTTCCATAAACACTGGACACAGCTATGGGGCGCCATCCAAAAATGCCAGAAAAGGGCTCAGAAACCCCACAGATCACCCAGTGTTTGGGGTGGTGCCTGCAACTGCTCAGCAGAGCCATCGGATGTGTCTGGAAGAACTTCCAGAATCCCTAAACTTGATCATCAACCCATCTTGGGATTAACTGGGGATTTAAAAACGGAAATCAGTAATTACCAAATGAATATAAGGAATTATATGGAGAATAATTACATGGCACGAGGCTCACAGGCCAGCTGAGCTTTACATCCTCTGTTACTATGCCCAACTGAAGCTTTCCTGCACGGGGCAGCAAAACTTGCACGGCAAAAAATGAGTGTGCAACAAAGCCCCTGTGACAACTGCGCAGGTTTTGAGGCAGCAGCTTCCAAAAGCACCTCCCAGGCAAGGCGGAGGCCCTCGGTCAGCCCCAGGTTTTTCCTCACCTCCTCCCTCCAGCTTTTTGTCCAGCGCCAGCCTTGGCACTGCCAGGACACATTCCCAGGGTGTCACACACGGCACACGGCCAGGCCCTGTGTTTAACAGTCTGCTGGCCGGGAGGCTCAGCCCAGAAACCCAGTTTGGGGGGGGATGCGGTGCAGAGGGGGGATGTGGTACAGCCAGCTGGGACGTGAAAAACCCCACGTCCTGCTGCACGGGGTGGGGCTGAGCTGAGTGAGTCCAGCCAGCTCCCGGTGGGAGAGGGAGCGTGTCCCAGCAGCTCCACTAGAGAAAAACGGTGTTTGAGGGCACTGCATGGGCCTCCACGCAGGCCTCCTCCCCACCTCCTGCCAGCTCTGGTACTGGGGGGCATCACACCCACCACCTCCTGGGGAGACCTGATACTGGGGGGCCACTGCACCCACTAACTTCCCAGGGACCCCCAGTGTTGGGGTGGCATTGTACCCACCACCTCCAAGGGAGAATTATGCCCACCACCTTCAGGGGATTCCCGGTGTCAGGGGGGAAGCTGCACCCACCCCCTCCCGAGGATCCCCAGTGTTGGGGTGGCATCCCAGGGATGCCCTGTGCCAGAGGGTCACCGCACCCCCTCCCCAGGACTCCGGCGTCCCCCTGCTCACCGCAGCTCTCCGTCCAGAGCCTGGATGACGGCGGCGAAGCTGCGGCTGGTCTGGTTGAGGTACTGGTAGCAGGTGCGGAGGCCACATCCCAGCGAGTCCTGCGGGCAGAGCGGGGCGCGGGGCGCGGGTTGGAGGCGG